>JAUJYS010005838.1:0-10754 GCA_033995665.1 Melogona broelemanni | reverse complement strand
GAAGATGAACGAGATTGCAATGGTATTTGCAAAATGTTAAAAGCACGTTAATTTGAAGGACAAAACGTGATAGTTACTTTTCTTGGGACATTTCTTGGGTTATTTTAATGTTTGTCCCAAGAAATGTAACTATCGCGTTCTGTCCTTCAAATTAACGTGCTTTTGGTATAATTATTGAACGCCCCTAATATTATTACTGGCATGTGTATACATGTAAGTCATCACATTTGGCGATGTTTTTATTCAGAACATCATCAAAATATTTTTTATTGTTTTCTTTTTTGAATAATTCAAGAAACATAATCTCTCACCAAGGATATCCTGTTGTGGAGCCCATTTCGTCAGTTTTATGTTTTTGGGTAATCCTTCAATCTCCTGCTCATATTTCCAGAGTACCTTTTGGGATAATTTTCCGAATGCTTCGATGGTCTTGTCTCTCATGGCCACTGGCATTGATTCTCCTTTGGTGTATGATCCTAAAATTACATAAATTTGTTTTCTCATATACTTCGTACTTATTAAAATTGACAGCATCGGCTATCTCCCTAGGAGAAAATAAGAATTCTCCGCAAAATCATTCAAATATATTTAATATAAAAATTATAGTTTAAATAGAGCCTCGCATTTTAATCCGAATAGCCCAGAGAAATGACCGAAGCAAATAATACACACCGAGTGAAAAATAAATGACACCATGCTCTCCGGAACTTTGCATGAAGTCTTCCAATTCCTAAATAAGTTCAAATGCATCATTCCATGAACGAACATAGAAAAGTTGTCATAAACGAACATTTCGAAATTCACATTGAGTTTGATCTAAAAGTGGCAGAAATTCAAAACATCGATTCATTTTACTCTTTGAACATAGAAATTTCGAATGAGGAAATGATCAAGTACATACCTTTGGTAAAGCTTTAGCGGGAACCAAATTTAATCCACCAACTTCAACATAATAAGGCATGGTCGGAATCGAAGTGTGGATACTGATATGGGTGTTGGTCAGCATGAAAGACACTTCACTCTCGAGCTCTCCTATTGGCCTTGCTTCTGGATAGAACTTGTGTATGACCTCGTTGACGTGTGGCAACAAGAAGTAGTTTCGCATTAACATGAAAAGCATGTTGAAGGCTGTGTTGAATGCACGGGTGGCAAATGTCATGGCACCCGTTAAGCCAATGTTCATTGAAGGGATATACGAGTAGGGATGTGGAATGTTCAAGGCCCAAGCTTGAGCAGGAAATATGGAAGTGGGACTGGAAATAAAACAAGAACAAATGATGAGTGAAACTTACACTTTTGGCATGCTGAGTACTGTTCAGTCCAAATTTGTCGATCCTGTGAAGCAGCTATATGAACATAGGATTATTTCTAATTTCGAAAGGCAAAATTACTTGTGTGTCAATTACATACACCTGAAATTTTCAGATTACGAGAAATACTTAATGGAGCCAAGTTTTCAAGGATCCAAAGAGCTGTTCGATAGTGGAAATCACCCTTGCATTATATTTTTATCACATTTTATCTCACGGTACATCATATTTTTTTACATTTTGTAGTAATTTTATTGTAGATACTAATATTGTTTAAGGTAAGTATAAGTGTAATATTGCTTAATATGCTAATAGAGGTTATAGAAAATGTGTTTTCATTTGATTTTTTATTTGTATTGTACAGTATGTTTTTTATATTATATTGTTCATTTTGCTAAATTACACCTTACGGATATGAGCGACCAGAAAATACGGTATCGAGTGGGGCGCGTAGGGAAAGTCAGTCTCACCTGATTAGACACTTCATGTTATGTTTTTAGTTAGGTAAGTCAGTTTCGCTACGCACCCCACTCCATACCGTATTTTCTGGTCGCTCATATCCGTAAGGTGTAATTTAGCCGTTCATTGCTTAGTAGTAAATCATTGGCGGCTCGTGAGACCATGGTTTGCATGCTTCTACGAGCCCCCACTGAATTTATTGTATTACAGGTATATCGTTTCTTGTATTTTTTGTAATTTTATTTTTTTACCTGAGGTAAACTGTTGGTATGCCCAACCGCTGAGCAAGGGGCAGCATGAATTCATTGAACACCCCGTCGACCACCAGCAAATCATATTTAGGGTTCCCCTTGGAGTCCAGTGGCTGATTTAGGATGTCAGAAACCAGTGGGTAGCTGTAGGTGGCGATGGTCAGATTCTCCACCAGGGTGACTAGATTTTTTAAATGGTTGGTGTCGGTCACTTTGCCATCGAAGAAGCTGATGCCCGAACTGTCCATGACCCGTTTGACCTCTGGCACAAAGACGTTGTGCAAGTTGGTGGAATTTTTGATGCTTTCAGTTCCGGTGATAAACGTAACCTGATAAAAGATTTTTCATTTCCATTTGCAAACAAGTATCGAGGATACAAATAGCAAGTATAAATTGTTTTTTACTTACATCGTGACCACGTTTTGCTAATTCCAAAGCAACAGGGTCTATCGCGAACTTATGACTCCTGGAGCCAAAGATTTGTCCAATTAGAATCTTGTAACCACTAATCAGGTTTATTAACACCAATAAAAGCCCTAAAGTAGCAGACACCTTGGTTAAATGCTTCATGATGTATTTTTCTTAAAATCGAAAATTGTTATCTGAAAAAATATTTTTTCATAATTAATACGTTGAAATGATATATGTATTTGAGACCTGGTGCATGTAATTGTTTGTTTTTGTCCAAGACGATATTTTATTGATTGGAATAATAGGTCTTCGTGATTTAATGGTAGCCAAAATAATAGGTCCATACAACTAAAATGTCGGTTTATAAAAAAATCGTAGCTTACCATAAGACTTTAATGATAAACCAACAACTACAAGATACGCGAAGAAAATTTACTCGTTTCAATTTTTGGTGACGTATAGAGTTAATGTTCGTATCAGAGTTAATGTTCCACTTTGTCTGCTCGTAGTATTTGTGAGGAATGACAAAATGGACCAACAAGTGAGCTTTGGACTATTTACTTCAATCTAATTCTAGAGTAAGCGTAACAGACACCACTGATAAACTCTAAAGCGAGTAAACCATAACTGAACGCAGATATGCTAGATGTAAGGTGGATATGGCGCACGACACAATAGTGCAAGCATAATGGCGCAGCGACGAAATGGCGCAGATATTAAATGACGCGAGGATAAATGGCGCAAGGGTATTTCAAATTGTACAAAACTGACTTTAGATATTTATTTCGATGATTCTATGTGAGGGGCAGTGAAGGGAAGGGGAATGGTAGCTGGTATAGCCAGGATGCCGGATATCCACCCCTAAGCTCTGGACTCCATAATGGAAGCTTAAGGGAGACGCCAGTGCCCCAGGCTCGTCGAATAAACCAGAGCCTGTGCCAGGAATTGAACCCGGGACCGTCAGTTCCCGTAGAATGTTGCCATACCCACTGAGCCATTTGTATGTACTCCACCAATATACCTATTTCACCAATTAAATAAATAGAAAATAAGCACATTTTCCGATCCGAAAATATTTCAAAAATAACTTCATAAATGATTTGGCGTGTGTTGGTATTATTATTTAATTAATTAAATAATCGTAAAATTAAAAGTGTTCCCAATATCCAATGATGATGTAAAGAATTTCCAAATAATGTGTTACAGAAATTATTAATTCAGATGACAATGAAGTGAATGGTTATACAAAGAATTGGCTCTTGTTTCATTTACCACTTTTATTACCTTAATCAGAAACATTTTACCAAGCAACTTACATACGTGCGTATTTGAAACATATCAGAACTCGCCCGATATGCTTCTATCAACTTGCGAGAATTAATTTTAAAATAGCTTAGGCCAGTGTTTCCCAAACTTTTTGGCTCGCGGAGCCCTTTTTAGAGCCAATTTCACTGGCGGAGCCCCTAAAAGGCTAAAAAAAATCAATGGTGGTGCCATTGCCATACAAGTTAATGGCGTCTAGGAGTGGCCGCGGAACCCCTGGGAAATGATTGCGGAGCCCCTGAGAAATGATTGCGGAGCCCCAAGGGCTCCGCGGAGCAAAGTTTGGGAAACGAGGGCGTAGGCTTTAAATAAATATATTAAATTAAAATATCTCTCACTACATTGCTGGCTAGGTCAAATCTGCCATAACATTTATTTCATGCGAATCATTTTTACCAAATGGTCGTTTTATTCAAAAATCTTTATTTCGAAAATAAAATGCAACAATTAAATTACCTTAGATTCAAAATCAACTTTTGGATTAAATTTATTGCTTTTTCTTATGTCCTTTTGACGATGGCTTCTGAGCTGGACATGTCTTCTTAGAGCACCATCCACTCGGACAAATTTTTTGGCAAAGACTGAATGGGCAACAATTAATTCCAAAAAAACCTAAAATCTTTCTAAGAACAAAGCAAACAATGCGAAGAACCACGTATAGGACCAACGCTACAGCACCAATAACGTCCACCAGGAAGTATTGAAAGAAGTTGAGATTTTCAGCGCCACTCTTCAGGTGTGGCGCCCCCTTGTGGCGAGTGACATATTCCAGCCAATAGGCGGCCGTTTCCACCGGCGGCTGAGGCCTGTCTTTCATTAGGGTGGATATTTTTGAGACCGTTTCTTTGTACCTTAAAATTGGAAAGGTAAGTTTGGTTATTTAGGAAGTTAATGCAATATACAGTAATTTATTTTCAAAATAAATTCTTAATACAATTTTTCCCAATCAAATTTATAAGACAAATTATTTATCTATGGCCTCGTTTCCCAAACTGGGCTCCGCGGCCATTTCGCAGGGGCCCCGCAGCCACTCTTGGAAAATAAAATAAATAATGGAACGCCATTGACTTGTTTAATTCTCCCATTGATTTGTTTAATTTTACCATTGGCTTGTATGACTTGGGGCTCCGCCATTAAAATTGGTGGCCTCCTAGGGGCTCCGCCATGGAAGTTGGTTCTAAACAGGGCTCCGCGAGTCGAAAAGGTTGGGATACTGATCTATGGTATTGTTAGTGGAACCGTCATATTTGTGTCATGGTTTCAAAGGCATCTCTGCACTTTTATAAAGTAAAGTTTGTAATATTATTAAACGATGTCAACGAAATAGGACATATTTGTATTAAAAGATGAACAGAGCCCAGCAAACTCTCATTAATAAAATGGTGGTCAATTGTTCTTTATTATCGGGGCAATTCCATACCATGCTCCACGTTTGACATACTAAAAGTACTTACTGCTTGTTTCCAATTATTTTCTTGATAGCCGCGACCAACTCATCAACAGAAAACGTCTTCCAGTCCAAACTTTCGCCATATCCTTTCTTGACTGCGTTAGCTACGTTTCCTTCTTGGTCGGCACTTAGAGGGAAACCAATGATTGGACAGGCGTGATAAGCAGCCTCCAGAGTGCTCATACCGCCGCCATGTGTAATGAATAGTCGAATTTTGGGGTGAGCTGAGCGTGGGGAAAGTAAACAAATTAAAAGAGAAACGTGTATCATTGGATTTGTATGTGATATGGATTGTGAAAACAAATTGGTTGTACATGCTAGAATGTTCTCTGTACAACACTCGTCTGCTGCTCTGGACTTTATTAGGTTAGTAGTATTCACACTACTTGTCCCAAATCGTTACAGTTTGTATTGCATTAATTAATTTCATTTGTCATTTGCTCACCTAGAAGATCCTGCTGAGGGGCCCATTTGGTCAATTTTATATTTTTGCTTAATCCTTCAATATCCTGTTCGTACTTCCAAAGAACCTTCTGAGGCAACTTTCCGAAAGCTTCGATCAGCTTATTCTTCATATCCACTGGCATTGATTCTCCTTTAGTGTAAGATCCTAAATTCACATAGTGCAATGTTTTATTGGTTTATTGTCAAAAATAATTACAGTGTTTTAATTTAACTTCTCAAAAGAGGTACGCAAAGACGACTCACCAAGCGAAAAGTAAACCACTCCATGTTCTCCGGAACTTTGCATGAAGTCTTCCAATTCCTGCGTCACGTGAAATTAATTAAATATCATTGCTTAAATGAGTAAAAAATTATCCCAACCGAGCTAATCCTATTCCGTCTAATTTATAAATAGAGAATGAATGAAGTTGTAAAGAATTCATGATTGGATGTCATTCATGATTAAAATGATTAAAGTATACCTTTGGTAGCTTTTTTGCAGGAGACAAATTCAGCCCACCAACTTCCACGAAGTAAGGCATGGACGGGATCTGATGTTGAACGCTGAAGTGGCTATTCGCCAAATAGAAGGACACCTCTCTTTCCAATTCATTGATGGGGCGCGCTTCGGGATAGAAGAGTCTAATCCTTTCGTCCAGGTTGGGAAGGATGTAGTAGTCTCTCATCAACATGAACATGAGATTGAGGGCCACGTTGATGCAACGCTCCTTGAAGCTCATCGCAGTGTCAAAATTTGTTGCAGATGCCGGGATGTAGGAAATGGGATGAGGGATGTTGAGGGACCAGGCGTGAGCCGGAAACATTGCCCCAGGACTACAAACAATTAAAAAGTAATTGCATTGTTTAATCACTTCTGCGAACATCACTGCAGAAGATTATTTACCACTCTAATCGCCTCGCAAGATCTTTTATGGCAGGGCACATTTTCACAAGAGAGACTAGAAGACACTTGTGAATAAATTACCAATATTTTTAAGAACGACACTTGCAAGAGTCGCCCTGATCGAAGTTCTGTCGAAGCAATTATAAGTGCTAAAGCACATTGAGATGAATGTCGAATAAATAACAAATAAACGTTTTTTTATGCCCGATAGTTACCTATATATATTTATCAGTTACAGTCATGTAATTTGGATAACTCTAACTGCTGACTATAATTTTCGTACTGTCGGGCATTTTGAAAATAAATAAAATTTTATTTGTTCTTCGAAGCAATTGTTTCTTAAGAGCGCTCGACACATCTGTATTGTTGGGAGAAAAAAAAGTTGGGGAACAGGCCTTGATCCAGGCACGTGTTGGTATAATATCTATTGTGCGTGAAATTGGGACACTTTGGGACTGCGGGATTGCAGGCGCTGTCTTGAGATTCAGATCAGGCATCCGTAAAACAAACTAATATTTTACATCACATTGGAAATGCCTGGACACAATTGAGATTAGCGAATTTCTTTTCAGAACGCAGATATGGAGAAAGTTATGAAATACCATATACGAACATGTCACGGTCACAACGCACCCTGTTCAAGCACGCGTGACTATGCTTGATCGTTTTGACAGGGGTATAATGAGGTGTTTTCTTACGAGAGATACACTGCCGGGATGCCCATTCGCTGAGCCAGGGGCAGCGTGAATTCATTGAACACTGCGTCGACCACCAGTAAATCGTATTTGGGGTTTCCCTTGGAGTCCAGAGGCTTTTCCAATAGATCCTTCACTAGGGCAGAACTGTAGACTGCGTCGATCAGGTCATTCATCACAGTGCCTAGCTTCTTTAGAAAACTGGTGTCGCTGGCTTTTGCGTCGAAGAAGCTGATGCCACAATTGTCCATGACGTGTTTCACTTTCTCGTCTAGGATATTGTGCACGTTGGCGGTGTCTTTGATACTCTCCACCCCCGAAAACAATGTAACCTATGAAATCACAACTTTTTAACTACAGAATTGAAAATCTTTTCCTATGTCCGTAGACTAAATCGTCGAGCATAATCCAGTTGACACAAATGATTTACCAATATCTCATTTCTAACACTTTTTTTCAAACAATTTCAAAAATAGTAACGCATCAGGTACAGTGGAAACAAAACACCCTAGCTTTCGGTCGTTTAATCATATTTATAGTGAATGGGAAAAACATTAAACATTTCACCATTGGTGATCTAGCGACCGAAAGCTCGTGTGTTTTGATTCCACGGTACATCATGGATAAAAAGTGTCTCGCCATCAGAACTATATATTTTTTTTAAATCGCCGTAGTGCCTAGTGTACTACAGTATTACTGCACCCTTTTGTTCGTCAACTGATGTAAATGTATATTTAATTAATAATATAATGAATTAGTATAGCAATCTCCGTGCACTCACACAAATTTATTTTATTAATGTTCCCTGTATTGTGCAAGAAAGTACTTTTGTGCTAGACTATTTAACCAGCATTGTTGGCTGTATTGGCAATACACGTTTTAGCAAGCCAAGCATGGGGTAAAAGGAGTATGCAATTACTTTGAATACATGTACTTAAAATAGAAGTAGTTTGAATACAACATGTATTTTAATTACAAGTACTTTGAATACAAGAACATTGGATAAAAATAGTTGCGCAATCATTGTAAGACAACAATCCTTTGGGATCATCGTCTAGTCATCAACACCTGTCTCTTCATTTTCAATTCGTTGTTTTCATCTTTGTACTTACATCATGGCCCCGTTTCGCCAATTCTAAACCAACTGGGTCAAACGCAAACTTGTGACTTTTAGAAGAGAACGGCAGCATGATTAAAATCTTGTAGCAGCTGATTGGTGTTATCAAAAGCACCATCGCAAACAAAATTGATGTCCAGGTCGATTTCTTCATTTTTGATAATTTTTCTGCTAGTCCGTTGCTTTTTATTGTTTGTCTGGAAATTCGGAAACAGCATATTTCACAAAACTACGAAAAAATCGTATATTGCAAGTTGTAAATGTGTTTCGTGTGACAACAGCGGATAATGCATGAGCATCGATTAAAAAAAATAAGAAAAAATCATTAAGCATTTTTTACTCGGTAGGAAATGGTGCCTTGACAATTTACAAAGTTAAAATTGCTATTAAAAAAAATATTTTATTATTACAACATTTAAATTAAAATTTGATAAATAATTCAATAAGTTAATGTCTCAAAATGCCGACTAATTATACACATTTTTTTGAGCGTCAAATATTTGGGACAAAAAATATATACGTTCTGTTTTCGTATCTCATGAGTATACATTTAGTTTTTGGTTTCTTCATTCCAGTCCAATAAATATAATTTCATGTCAGCAACATCCTATTAATACAACTATATTAATATATACTATAACTAACCGAGCACACTATTTTTTTTATACACTAACAATGGTCGTTATCACTGAAGTGAATATCACGGCAGGATATTCTGCGCCCCTCTAATAGGTTAAGCAATTGTGTGGGGTGCTCATTTTCACCAGTACCTCGGCATCGAATAACGAAACCGGAGATCGAACCCGGGATCGCCGCACAAATGACGGATGCTCTAACATTGAGCTACGACGATCGTAAATCCATTCCAGTTCCAATGTGCTTAAATAGGGATGCATTCTCAATCACGTCCATCAATTTTGTCTCTGTTCTCAATCACGTTCAATATTCCCAAAGTTAGTAATCCCTTACAGCGAGCGCTGGATAGAAAAATTGGTGCTTACCATGTAATTGTGTCTCAAGGATAAAAGCGTGATTACCCGACCTCGAACGCAGATGAGCGGGCGTCAGCGAAAATAGAAATCGAGCCTTTCGCTGTGCGGTTTGAAGCACAAAGTGAACGAAGTTCCCCGCTACTCACAAATCAGAGATAATGTACCGACGCCCCCTATGTTCACGTGAAATCGTCATCATTTTGAAGATAAAGCGCGTGTAGCTTGGCTCACTACTCGCGCGATAGTGTGAACGTTACAAACAGGCCGATAAAACTTAAAAGCTGAACGCCTTATTTTTTTCGTTTGTTCATAAAGCAAACTTAGCATTGTCTGATAGTTCATTTCTACTACATGATTGAGCAAGAAATTCAAGGACAGCAGCTACGCACGTACACGAAAATGTTTCAAGACTGAGCTTAGTGTGTGTAAGTGTAGATAAGCCATTTCGTTGCAGTATTTGTGAACTACAAATATAATGAACGTTAGCGGTTACATTTTCGTTGTTTTCCGTTGAATGTTTAACCCGGAGGTGATTGGGAAAAAGATATCTACCGGTAGATGGCCATGTGACATTGTGTGTCATTCGTGGCGAACGTGTGCCGTGGAAGTGAATGGGTAAAGGATATCTGGATATGTCATTTGGAGTATAATATTCAAGTTTGTCTCTCATTTAGGCAATTTTATAAACATATTCATGCTAAATTTGAGTGTCACTGAATATTATTTTTTCAATCGCCCTGTGTGTGCTTACTTTAAAACCGCTGTAAAAAGGTACAATGTAAATGCAGATGAAATTCCTGGCACATTTTTACACTGACAGGTCCAACAAGAAAATGCGATGCAATTCATGTGACAAGATGATAATTAAAAATGAATAAGCAAAATTAGAAAATAAATAGCATGGCTAGTCGACTCACCCAATATTGATGGACACAACAGCACAGCAGGCAATGCCCCCCGCACAAGCATTTTTAATTCGTAGTCAGTTTATTACATATTTTGGTGATGAATTTTGGTCATGTCTTCCTCAGTCCACCAGGGTATCCATTAGACTGTCTCATTGAACTAGCGCCCCCCGCACGAGCGTTTTTACATCATGGTTTTAAAATTTGCTAACGCGACTGAGAATTCTAGAAAACTCCAGCACTTCGGACTGCTTAAACAGTTGCGGTTTTTGCAAGCTGAAAACTGAATGCTGTAAACATTTCAAAAATGACAACAATTTAAGCAGTGACTAACAGGACGCCTGATTCTTGTTCGATGACTAGAGATCCGAGCGCGCACGCGGGAAGGGAAAAGAAGTGGCCCTGATGACCAGTAGAAATGGTTCACCTACCCTGACTTCCCCGGGCACCCCCAGTATTTCGAGGGTCCAGGCAGTCCCACGATGGCCGGGCA
>JAUJYS010005837.1:0-10757 GCA_033995665.1 Melogona broelemanni | reverse complement strand
ATATTTATATTTTCGATTGTTGAGGGACATGCCTGCAATCGTTTATATATTTGTGTATTTCCTTCGATTTTTATAATGCTCCATAATAGAAATAATAGTTAATCATTATTCAACAATCTTATTTTTTACTGGTGATTAATGCATCTTTCTCCTACAAAATTTTCAATTGTCCCCATGATCTGCGTCCAACTCAACGGTAAAATTCCGTTCTTTTTTAGGAACTAAGGAACGATTAGGTTCCTTTTAATTTTTGAAGAACTGGAACGGGAACAGGTTCCTTTTTAATGTAGTTACCACATACGAAACAATACTGTTTTGTTTTTGAGGAATTGAAACGGGAGTTCCTTTTGCCATAATTTTAAATTTTCTAAGAGTACAGTTTATCAAAGTGTGTCGTCACCAGAACAATTTTATATCATCAAACAAAAATTGATAAAGATTTGCAAATGTTTTTAAAAATATTTTCTAATCGAAGAAACGGAAAAGTTAGCCTAGAAAAAAAAAATGTTAGCTTAGCCTAGTCGCCTAGGTTCCTTTTAATTTTTGAGGAACTAACGGGAATTGGTTCTTTTTCAAAAGAAACGAACTCAACATTGGTGAGCCACTTCGTAACGAGACATTGAGCGAGAGCAATTTTGGATTAATCTTCTTAAAACCTTGTTCCGCGAAGACAGTCAGTTCACTTAAGAAATGGAAGTCCAAACGAGCCAAATTAGGCCTATAATGCATGGTCGACTCACATTTCCTCGTAAAGCAAAACATCTTGCATTTTTAAACATTTGGCAAGATTATTATTATTATTTGGCATTTCGATGCGGCTTGAGGGGTGGCTAAATTCTCCCAAAATTTTGGGGTGATGACATTTCTTTTTGATTAGATGTATTGTCAAGGAGATGTGAATAAATCTAATCAAATCTATTGATATTATTATTTAGTAATCTTATTTCGTGTGAAGCAGTCGTGGCCGAGTGGTTAAGGTAGTAGACGGCGGGATTGCACTAACCGTCGTGTCTACTGGGCTGAGCCGTGGTTGGGTCTTTGTGGCGATAAATCCCCCGGGGGTATTCGGTAACTGAACAACCACGACGCCCGCGCAGGTTCGAATCCTGCCGGCTGCGATATTACTATTTTTTTTTACATTGACTTTTTTTTGTGAAATTCGCCTCACTGATGTGAATGTCAACACAGGGGATTCTGTAATATTGTTTTGTGACGGAACCAATTTAGCCAGCGCAGGTTCGAATCTTACCGACTGCATTTTTTTTTATTCTAACCTAACCGTCTTAGCTCAGACGGTACACATGTATTTGTAACTGACAAGGTGCAGCGATCTCTGGTTCGATTCCCGGCGCAAGCTGTCCTTTATTCGATTCTGGGGTACTGGAATGTGTCCCTCAACTCAAACATTGCCACAGCAACACGAGGGGTACAAAAATTTCCTGTAGTACAATTCACCACTGTGATCAGGAAAAAAAGAGCGTCATCCAAGTTGCAAATGAAGGGAACGGGCAAGACGCGTCTCCGTTCTGGTTACATCACTCTAAAAATAATGCTCCATAATAGAAATAATAGTTAATCATTTTTCAACAAGCTTATTTTTTACTGGTGATTAATGCATCTTTCTCCTACAAAATTTTCAATTTTCCCCATGATCTGCGTCCAACTCAACGGTCGTGAGCAGTGTTGGGAAGGAACGGAACGGAAAATTTCCGCTCTTTTTTGAGAAACTTAGTTACGCCTAGGTTCCTTTAAATTTTTGAAGAACTAGAACGGGAACAGGTTCCTTTTTTAATGTAGTTACCACATACGAAACAATACTGTTTTGTTTTTGAGGAACTGGAACGGGAGTTCCTTTTGCCATAATTTTAAATTACAGTTTACAAAAGTAGAAAAAACAGTATTACAGTTTTTCAAAGTCTGTCGTCACCAGAACAATTTTATAGCATCAAACATAAATTGCTAAATATTTTTTAATCGAAGAAACGGAAAAGTTAGCCTAGAAAAAAAAAATTAGCTTAGCCTAGTCGCCTAGGTTCTTTTTAATTTTTGAGGAACTGTAACGAGAACTGGTTCTTTTTCAAAAGGAACGAACCCAACATTGGTGAGCCACCTCGTAACGAGACATTGAGCGAGAGCAATTTTGGATTAATCATCTTAAAACCTTTTTCCACGAAAACAGTCAGTTCACCTAAGAAATGCAAGTCCAAACGAGCCAAATCAGGCCTAAAATGCATTGTGCTATAATGCATTGTCGACTCACATTTCGTCGTGTATTTTCATGATAAAGCAAAATATCCTGCATATTTTTACACTTGGTATTATTATTATTATTGATATTATTATTTAGTAATCTTATTTGTTGTGAAGCAGTCGTGGCCGAGTGGTTAAGGTGGTAGACCGGCGGGATTGTTCTAACCGTCGTATCTACTGGGCTGTGCCGTGGTAGAGCCTGTGTGGCATTATATCCTCCTTGGGTGACCGGTGAAAATCAACCACGGAGCCCGCGCAGGTTCGAATCCTGCCGACTGCGAAAAATACATATTTTTTTTTAAAGTAATTTTTTTCAAGTCAATAATCAGGACTATAATGCATTGTGGTAAATAGTCCCATTTCGTCGTGTATTTTCATGATAAAACAAATCATCTTGAACCCATTTACCATTTGGTAATATTATTAGTGATATTATTATTATTTAGTAATCTTATTTGTTGTGAAGCAGTCGTGGCCGAGTGGTTAAGGTGGTAGACCGGCGGGGTGGTTTTGACCGTCGTATCTACTGGGCTGTGCGGTGGTTGAGCCTGTGTGGCATTAAATCCCCCGGGGGTGTCCGGTGAAAATCAACCACGGAGCCCGCGCAGGTTCGAATCCTGCCGACTGCGAAAAATACATATATTTTTTTTAGTAAATTTTTTCAAGTTAATAATCAGGACCATAATGCATTGTGGTATATAGTCACATTTCGTCGTGTATTTTCATGATAAAACAAATCATCTTGAATCCATTGACCATTTGGTAATATTATTAGTGATATTATTATTATTTGGTGATCTAAACTCGTGTGAAGCAGTCGTGGCCGAGTGGTTAATGTGGTAGGCCGGCGGGACTGGACCCGTAATTATATTGTAATTGTAATTAACCCTGTCTTGTCTACTGGGCTGAGCCATGGTTGGGCCTGTGTGGCGTTAAATCATCCAGGGGTAACCGGTGTAAAACAACTATGGAGCCCGAGCAGGCTCGAATTCTGCCGACTGCGATTTTCTTTTATCACATTTTATTATTATTTTTTTGTGAAATTTGCCTCACTGAAGTGAATGTCACCACAGGAGATTCTGTAATATTGTTTTGTAACGGAACCAACTGAGCCTGCGCAAGTTATTACGACTATTTATTTATTACATTTTTTTTATTATTTAAAAATATTATTTATTTATTATTATTAATTTTCTTTTCAAAATGAATTTTTTATTTTGTTGGGAAATTTCTCTCAGTTAAGTGAATGTCACAACAGAAGATCCTGTAATGTCATTTTGTCCGATTCGTCTTAGCTCAGACGGTATAATTTTTTTTTACTTTTTCGTAAAAAAATGAAATTCGAGTCTCGATTTGGGATTGAAATAAAATCATATACATTTTTTAGTGCTATTCACTATAGGGATTGAAAAAAAAAATAATTAAAAAAAAAAATTCCAGCCAATAAACGCAAAACCCCGCTTAGGCGAATCCTGTTAGAGATCTTATAACGTTGATACAGGCACGGCTCAAAAATGTTTATTTCTATAACGAAGAAAGGCGTGTACGTACAAATTTCTCACGCTCAAAAAAGAAATCAAGTCTCTGTGAACACCACGAAAATGTTGTTTTTTTCCTTTGATCGTGACAAAACTTCTCAGTTTCTCAAATTTAAATTTTCTATTCGAACTATCCCGATCCGTCGGTCTATTTGGAGGGCTTACAGCGACTACGTAAGTGGTCCTGGTGATTTTCCCGCGCTTTTATCCCCCAACCCAGAGGCAACCTGTGCCACCGAAATCATTTTGCGCCGACACACAAATCCAAATCTTCTTTTTGCAAACACCATCGGAGTAAACACTGGCGCGATATTGCGATAAGCCGATTTGTAGTCTAGCGCCTATCATCCCCTCTCTCCCTGCCACCCACCCACCTCCCATTTCTTGACACCATCGACAGAGCGGTAGCACGTCAACACTGCTCGGCCCATTACTGAGACTGTTTCAGCTAGCCTCACAGGAGAGTGCGTATAGCGGGGGCCAAGTATGATAAGCGGCAAAGATGTGAAAAAGGTTGTGCCGTCGGGGTGTTTACTCACCCAGCGTTAAGTTAGGGTAGGTTGGTTAGATTAGTGAAATTCGGTAAGGTTGATTAGATTAGTGAAATTCGGCTAGGTTGGTTAAATTAGTTACATTCGGTTAGGTTATGATAAGTTGGTTAAAATAGTTAAATTCGGTTAGGTTGGCTGGGTTAAGCTGATTTGGTCAAACGATGGTGGTGTATAAAATACACGCAGAGACAGGTGTAAAATGAATTGAGAAAACCGATTAATTATAAAATCAAATCAGTGTTATAAAGTCCGATGTTAACCAACGAAGAATACGTCACAGCCGAAAGCTATGGTATTTGTTTCCTCTGTACCTGACGGATTAAAATAACACTTCATTACACTGATTTTATTTTATAATTAATCGGATTTCTCAATTGATTTGGTTAGGTAAAATTTGTTTCATTGTGCATGTGAAACGGGGAGTAGTTCTGTTGTCCTGAAGATCCAGTCTCGTGTACGTGGATACATAAAGAGGTACATGCCTCGTGTGAGGGTACGGAATTCGTACTAATGCTTCGTGCAGTAAAATCACGTGCACAACTTACGTGGAACCGACAGAGCGACTTCCCACCACTAACCCCCCCCCCCCAAACCCAACCAACCGCGGAGACAACCAAGTCTAAGAAACATAATCTTTTTGATCTAGCCACACAGATTGAACGGGTTTCCCCGGACATATTGAATCAGCACCTTCTCTGAATTGCTGAAAAGGCCTTGCGTAACATGCGTGACGTCATCGATCGAAGTAGACGGAAGTAAATGTAGCTCACTATTACAAAGTTCAAACACAAGTACACTCGCACAGGCACGCGCGTAGCGAGAGGTTTGTTCGAGAACACAGCGGCTTACATGTATTGTCAACTATGTTTGACACTATTTTTGACCTGCGGAGCTTTCAACACTTGGCAATAAGAATGACATGACAACTTGCGCAAAACATTGGCTCAAAAAGCTGGTGTTCTTCTGCCTACTCTACGATGCCTTAACAAAACGTTGAACGGTTACTAAACAGACTAAACCGTTACAAAAAACTTATCTGAAAAAAATAACTAGACCGTTACAAAGTTACTCAAAAATTAAAGTAACGGATGTTACGTACCGTTTACGGGCGTTACTTCCCAACACTGATATTAGCCCAGGATTTAAAACCTACATTTGGTGACGTAAAACTAGTGCATGGCCTTTCACGAATTGAAAAAAGTACACAACTTGTTTTTGCTTAACACCAGCACACGGGATTGATGTGGGTGTTGTATCAATCCTAAGAGCCACGTGCAGATCTAAGCAGCACGTGCAGTCATTCCCGAACGTCTCCCCAAACAAACAAAAAAAGCAACCAAGGACACAAACACGGTGGCATCGGTACAAATTGCTTGCTTGCCGCTACCCCAAAATAAGTCTTCTATGTACCTGCGAGTTAAGACCATATTGGCTGGTAAGATGAATGGGCCTTATTAATCTTTCATATTTTTCATTTCATCTCGGTTTTTTCTTTCTTTCTATGTGGTGCAGCAGGAGACAAGACACCCGAACCGTCTAGAGGCCATGTAAGACATTTCATACTGGGCGCGTTGCTCAAATATGATTCACCGTTAAAGAAAATCGTTCGCTTTTGCTTCGAACATGCAAACCTCCAAAATTGGACATTCAATGATTTGTTCGAGTAGTATAAAAACTCAACATGAAATAATGAACGCAAAAATCAATTCGAAACAAAATTATTCAAGCTCCTATCTGATACTTAGTTAAATTTCCTATGCATTTTAGAATTATCTACTGTTGAGGCTCTTGCTTGCAGTCACTTATGTCTTCATTCAATTTTACAATTATATTTGGATATTTTTGGATTCATGAGTAACTGTCTGCAATCATTTTACGTATTTTAATATTTCTATCTGGGATTTTATGAAGCACACATACTTGTATTGAAAAACAATGATTATCACTTACTAGATGGCGCTCTATAACATTGACGAGATTTAATTTAGCACGTGCGATAGTTGTAATGATTATTGTTCGCATTTTAGAAACGCCATAATGTATTTCCCGTCTAAAACTTGGAACAGATCTAAAACTTGGAACAAGAAACCAAAGAAACCACTTGACAGGGCTTTCTTTGCTAATTAAGATTACGAAGTAGGCAAACTTGTTCTGACAAACACTTGACAAAACTTTCTGGAGAACACACGAAAAAAGGCACCAGCAAAAAAGATTCCCCTACCAAATAGAGATTATCGCTTGAGCAGTTCCACAATAGGTTATTCAACCGATTCCTTTGAATCTCTCTGTAAATGCAGGTGAAGTGCTTAAGCGTGACTAGATTACGGTTTGGCGTTATCTTCAAGTGCTTTCTATTGTTGCCAGAGGCAGTGCTGGGTTCGTTCCTTTTGAAAAAGAACTGGTTCCAGTTTCCGTTCCTCGATGAAATGAGGAACCAGTTCCTGTTCCAGTTCCTACAGAAACTAAAAGGAACCTGACCGTTCCTAGTTCCTTTTCAAAAGGAAACTAAAAAAAGGAACCAGTTTACGTTCCTCAGAAATTAAAAGGAACCTAGTCGTTCCGAAATTTCCCAAAAATGAAAAACAGTTCACGTTACCGTTCATCAAAAAATAAAAGAAACCTAGGCGTTCCTGAGTTCCTTAAAAAAGGAATCAGTTCCTAGGAACGGAACTTTCGCGTTCCGTTCCTACCCAACACAGGTCGGAGGAGTGTGGGAGGTAGTGGGTGGTTGGCTGTGCCGTATCTACTGAAAAATAACGCCTAGGGCAGGATATTGAAATTGCGCCCCCTTTCTCCCTAAAAGCAGACCATAATTGTTTTAGTTTTCCCTTTGATCTGTGCGGAGAACTTCATTTGAGAGTTTGTTCCTCTCAATCCAGCCCCAGGGAGCTTTTTTGATGACGTCACATATTTTGATTTCCGATATAATTTGATTTGTGTCGCACATCGATCGATTATCGATAATCATCGATATGTGAATCGTTTTATTATTTACAATTGTTGTCAACAGGTGACAACACCTTCTGAAATGTTGGTAAAAATAGTGACCCAAAAAAATTAAATTTCTCTAAGGATTTGATCGCAGACACACGAATTCTAAACCTTGTGCCCTAACCTGAGCAACACGAAGGGTTCAGAATATCCTGCAGTGATATTCACTCAGTGAGGAGAATTTCCCCACAAAAAAAATAAAATAAAAAACATTCTATTGAAAACCACTTGACCATATTAAAAAAATATAATATTTGTGCCATATACTGTTAGACCTTTCCAAAGTTTGTTAATGAAAATGCAACCAATTGTAGTCTGACTATTACTAAATATGAGAGTTTTGCCAGACTATTTTCGTCTTTATTCGGAGTTGCTTTCCGGAACACTTTTTCCCAACTAACTTAGGCTCGCGAAGTGCTTTTTCCAAAACGCCAATAATTCAATTGATTCTGCAGCGTGTTCTCGAGACATTTTTGAGACATCGAATTTGCATAGTTCAAAAACTATTAACTTTGAATTTTTTAATTTTATGCTTGCTTTCCTATCCTACGGTCGATTTATTTGGGGGATGGGAGAGGGGTGGTTCGAATCTTACATTATCATTCGAGTATGTAGCCAGAGGACATCATTACATCTATTTTGTCAGGATCGATGTCGCAACGCGCAATACCTTTCAAAATTAAGTTAGTTCGTCGCGCCAGAAACAATTAGCTTTATATTCTCTCCTATATCTCGTTTCTTATCTTCATAAGATCCCTTTTTTGCCGATCACTACTGTAGTGAATATAACGACGGGAGATTCTGTACCCCACGTGTTACTTAGTGGCTAATGTCAGAGGGACACATTTGTACCACTTACGGAAGGAGAAACCTATATTCTTTGTCATAGCCATAAAACAGGAATCCATTTTTTAAATAACATTTTTTTTACATATTTTGATGAAATATCGTTAAAGGATCTCAGAACTAATTTCGCCCTTTTTTATTTCTCAGTTTTGTAATCTACGAATTTTATTTTAGCAATTTGTGTTAATATTTTATTTAAGCAAATGTGTTTTGGTCAATTCGAATACAGAGTCTCATGCTTGTTAACGTTAATGTATTTGAATTATTTGTTCAAATATATTTTGATATTATAGTTTATACAGTATCTTTTAAATTAATTTTATAATATCAAAATATATTTGAACAATATTTATTTGATGATATCTTTTATAACACATTTCTATCTTTTATGTCGTTTGTATCTTTGTTATTAAAAAAAAATCAGCCGGTTTCGGTTTTGGGTCTCAGGAATTTTTCAGCTTTTCCACTCGGGTATCTACTACAGTAATAGCATTACGGACCAGAAAGAGTTGATAATTTCTAGGTTCATTTTTTCGACTATCCTCCCCCGGCCACCCCCTAGCTTCACGTGCAGCACGCGATGACGCTCTAACTCGATTATTTAATCGGATAATGTCGCGTACGAGGATTGGGTTACAACGCCTAATGAACTCTATTCAAGGTGGAATTACGTTAGTTTTCGAGAGAAAAATATGTATTTCATAATGTGGTTGAGTGACGGCTCGGAAAATGGAGCTTATTAGGCGGGGGATTGTCTCACGGGGAGAGTGGCTACAAAAGCTTTTGACGCGAGTTCAATCTGCACGAGGCAGCCTGCACGTGACAGAACGACACGAGGCAGATACAGGGGTTGGACAAATTAATGGAAACGGATCTATAAGGTGCCCAAACAGATTTGTTTCCATTATTTTTTCCAACCCCTATAGGCACGAAGACAGAAAGGCACGAGTCAGAAAGGATCAACTGCACGTGGCAGAGAGAAAATTCGGTGAAAGTAAAGTTTGACAGATTCGTAGTTTGAATTGACAATTACACACGTGATCAGTGCTGCAACCCGGTGGTTCCTGCACCGTGAGTCATAAGTATGCAAACCCCCACCCCCGCCGTAGCTCTAGATCTCAGTTAAAAATGACCCAATTGTTATGAAATTTGGCACAAATATGTAGTAAATATTTACGAACCTTTAAGCTGTTTCAGTTAATGTTGACATTTTTTTAAGAAATTTGATCGCAATTTTATCTTCCTCTGTGAACGCCATTGATCGCCAGTAGAGAGAAGACGATGCTGCGCGCGCAAATTGCTTAACGCAGCGCCACCTCTCGAATGCAAAATAGTACGCAACGTATCGGGAAATTTGGATTTAGAAAACTTGCAAAAGTCATTCATACTGTAATATATTTATGTCAAATTTCAAAACAATTCAGTCATTCTTAGCTGACTTCATGAGCTACGGCGGGAGGGGTTCGCATTCTTATGACTTACGGTGTAGTTGCGCGTGTCCTACCTGTTCGGCTACGTAGATCCTGTAGTTGAGATTCTGTCGCTGCAGGATCGGGTGCAGGTGGGCAAGCAGGACGGCCAGGTGCTGTCTCCGGTCACGGAACGGGATAACGATGGCCACCCGGTGGGCGGAAGTGCAGTTGGGCGGCTGCCAGCGGCCACCCGGACACACGTTGCTGGTGCTGGTGCTGCTGGTAGACGTCCCGTGCAGGCTGCTCCTGCTGGTGTCGGACGACGAGTGAGAGTGGTTGCTGGCGAACAGCTGGCCAGCTAAAGGGTGGACGGTCGTGTCGGAGCCGGAGTAGGTGGACAGAAAAGGAGAGAAAATAGGAGCACCGTGTTAGTGGTTGCAGTGTTTGATTTGTTTGGTGAATTATATTTCTGAGATCACAACTTTTATTTAGAAAATTAACACATTTAATACACATGTTATTATAGTGGATGGACAGTGTTGGGAAGTAACGTCCGAAAACGAGACGTAATTTTTATTTTTGAGTAACTTTGTAACGGTTTAGTTACTTTCATTTTTTGAAGTAACGTCTTTCTCTTGTTATTATTATTATTAATTAACTAACTTATTAATTAACTAACGAGGATCGTTTCAGTTGCTTTAAAAAGGAACTTTCTAAACTCAATGCTATCGTTGAGGCGTACGATTACATAGCCAATATGGTGTAAGAGCTTGCATTTCTTGTAAGCGAACCATTTTATTTCTTAGATTTTTATTTTGCATTTGTATATTTTAAATATTTCTTAAATAATATTTCTTGAAATATGATTACAGTTGTTTATGCTTTTAATTCGTGAAATATGAGTATAGTTTATGTTTTTCATTTGTGAAATATGAGTATATTTGTATTTTTCTTTAGAGAAATATAAGCGATAATTAATATATATATATATATATATTTTTCTCCCGGCTTCGCCCGGTTTTTCAAAAAAAATTATAAAAAAAAAATTGTAAAAAAAATAAAAATAAATAAATGATGACGTCATTACAGATAATGACGTCATGACGTCATGAATGTAACACAAATTACATGTCAACATATTTCTTTGGCAATTGTAGAGTTTAGTTTCT
>JAUJYS010005836.1:0-10758 GCA_033995665.1 Melogona broelemanni | reverse complement strand
CGTGCCGGCTTCAGACAGACAGACAGACAGACAGACAGACAGACAGACACCACTTTCAGTCTTATAGTATTAGATTTTTGATCTTTTGATTATTCGTTAATTCTTATTGATAATCAATCACCTGACATAACCGGAATTGTATTTGTGTAAAAATGTGTCGGCAAAAATTGAAAAGCCTTTCGGTCGTATATCGGTACCTTTGATGTAGCACTTGAAATTAATTGACTACACTTTTATCAATTGTGGTACTGGTAGACTAGACTATATCCGGAGCGGCTATACAGCGTCATATCTAATTGATTGTGTCATTCCCATTTGCAAAACAACTGACACAGTTATGTATTAAAAATAAAAAACATTTGCATATACGACACAGCAAAAGATAAGGAATTAAAAACTCTGTTGCTTAGGTATGTGTAATCAAGTTGCCGGGTCTCTGACAGTCTGACGTGTTACCATAAGGATCAATAAGTAAGCGTCTACAATCTAAAGCCAACATGGCGCTGCTATTACAATTACGAATGGAATTGATGGCGCTTCTGCTAAACTTCCGTGTATCACTGTCTGGTGGCGTCAGATGAGGATCGAACAAGATGGCGTCATTATTAGCCAAAGATGGCGCCACTATAGTAACCCAAGATGGCGTCACGGTAGCTACGCCATCAACTGAATACAATCACAACTTTTTGTTGGATATTACTTGACTCATACATAGCTCTATGTTAACAAATAGGGTACTCCTTCGCTTCGTCTAGAACCTCATTGATTTATATTTCGGTGGCTATTTTTAATTCGCTAAAATCATAGCCGGCAATTTTAAAAAATGGCTCCGTTCATTTTAATTCAGTTGAGCTATCAAAATCCCGGGGTCCCGGGTTTGATTACCGGCGCATGCTTTCGTTTATTCGATCATGTGGTACTGGAATGTGCCGCTCACACATTGCCACAGCAACACGAGGTGATCACGAATAAAAAATAAAAATACTGCGAGTGTTTCATTTATACCGGATCCTTCTTTTTAAATGACTATTTATTTTATTAATTTTGACATTTGCTGTATACATACTTCAATAAAAGAAGTAACCAATGCATAAAAATGTTTAAAAAAAATAGTGTTGAAATAATTTTGAAACATTTAATCTTTTTGTCAGATTGTTTTGAAGTTTGATTGCAACATCCTAATCGCATGTTGTGTTATCGCAGCATTAAACAGATGCAGCATATTTATTAGTATCGGATAACTGATTATATCCTAAGATCTTTACCGCTAATAGCAGAACTGAACTGATCACATTTAGTTTCAACTTTCAAGTGGCAATTAGTTATGGTATGATTAATAAAACATGTTTTATTAGCGATAAAAACGTATTACAAGACTAGAACAATAAATAAATAGTAAAAAAAAAACATAATTAAATTGTGCATAAACTGTATACCAGTACTCTGCAGGTCAAAAGTATGCAAACTAGCGGAGCAAAATTGCGGAACAAAATGGCAGAATTAATCAGTGTCCTAACAGCTTGTCAATCACCTCCTGTAAGGTCTCTTTCAGATCACCGTTAACGATCACCGGGATAAAGTATTTGACAACATTGCCTATGAGTTCGGCCACGACACCCAGCATCGAGTCCAGCGGACCCAACCCTGAGACATCGACGTCGACTTTGCCTATGTCGTACACGCGCAGCTCGTCCACCTTGCCGCTGAGACCTGCGACCGGGTCGAGGATGACCCGCACCGCCACTTTCACTTTGATCGAAGCCACCGACGTAGTGGCGCCACCGTGCACCGGAATAAAACCCAAGACCCTGCACAAAATATTAGTTATACAGAGTTATTTTACACTTCATTATAGAAAAAAATATATATTGAACAATGTACTATTATTAAAGATAAAATTATTATTAATATAACTTTATATTAAAATTTATATTAAGTACGAAAAATATATTCGAAGTCAACAGGTGAGTGTATGCGAATGTTATTGGCGTGTGCACAGCTGTATGTATGTACAGAGTTGCATCGACCAAATGAGTGAAGAGGCAGAACAAAATTGGTCTAGTGAATTCGTATAAAATAGTTCTGATAATTTTGCTCTAATTATGGGATCACAAGCACACAAGTTCTTTATTACTGAAAGGAAATTTCTGTCAACGATTTTCGCCGAACAAAATTGTGACCGCAAATTCGAATGTACCACTTTGCTGTGCTTAAACGCAGCACCGCCAAGCTGGACGATCGAAGCGTCACCTAGTGTTCACTAACACTTTTACGTTTAATATAGGAATGTTTAATATAGGAAAAGTCTTAATTACTTGGTAGTAAATGAGAAATTTGCGGTCAGGTTGCTTATCTGAATGCTGGTCGTCACTGACAAGGTTCCATTGGTGTCAGCATCCAGTGACACATTTCCGAAGCGTTGGAGAGACGAAAATCCACCGATCCAGCCATCTACTTGAACTCCCATTGTGTACTGTGAAACTACTTGATACGGGTCCAAGTGTCTATGTGATATTATGGAGAAATGCACGTGATGATTATGCATGTGTATGTCTGAGAGCGTTTCATGTTAATTTAAATTATTTTACTTTAAAAAATGAAAGTCTTTCTCGATCAGAAAAATTATTTTAGTTTGACATACGAGTAATATTGTAAACTTACTTAGTTTTCAATTCTTTATTCACCGTTGACAGAACTGCGTCGAACACCGTGTTAGGCAAACTGGTAAACGCCGAAATGTTCATGACATCATCCACCATACTCTGATAAATAAATTAACAAAGATCAATAGTTCAATCATACTTGTTAAAACGATTTTTCGTCACGAAACCGTAAGGTTCAGGAAACATCTTACCCTGGATTCGAGTTAACTAAATATGACTTATTTCAATGCCGTTACGCCCGCTAAAGGACGATACCAAAACCCGGCACACAAATTTTCTGCTTTTGAACGCGCCAAGACGAGATATTTTGGATTATAGCTCTTAAACATCGTTGGTTGATAATTGCTCGTACGTAGAAAATATATGGTTTATTTTTTATTACATAAATAAGTCCGAAATTCCAAAATAAATGTTGACAACCTACCATTTTTAGACTGGGCCATAAATCAAGTATTACTTCTCCTTGAGTAAAACAGAAAAGCGTATTTAAATTTATGAAATTTATGAAATTAGAAATTGTTTTCGAAATTACGAGATTTTGATAAAATTATCTCACCTTTATGGCTGGCCATTGCTACAGGACCACAGTGGACAGCCGATAAAAGAATCAATGAAACTAATAAAATGGCCGCCATCTCTAATTTTCTTCTAGAAAAAGAAAAAAATATCAGTAGAATGTAGAGCTGGTATACTGGCTCACATGTTCAAACTATAGTCAAATTTTAGCGTTTGCTGAGAGCGAACAGTTTTTGGCTTGGTATAATGTCTTCGCGAATCGATGCTCATTCGCTCTCAGGAAACCGTACAAGTTTGAGAAAATTAGCTGCCCTTCAAATACAGTATGGTAAATACAGATTTGATAAGCAACACAAGAAACATTTCCCCAAATATAAAAATTTAAACAAAGAAAAAATTAAAAATCTATTCAGTTTGCATATACACAAATTTTAAAAGCAAACATAGGAACAAAAATCTAACATACACTCTGGTTTACGTAATTAACCGTGGTTATTTACTAAGCCCGGAATCAAACCCATGACCGTCGTACGTTTATTGGTGGGGCATTTGTATTGAATATCAATAGATTGTTCTATTGATATTCAATACAAATCAAGCAATAAGAGTAAATTAAAATTTAGCAACATCGTAAATTTTCATACCAGCAGTATATCGAAGACAAGTTAATTGAATTTGTCGATTCCACTATTGTTACATACCTTATGCTTATAACTCGAAACAGTGAACAGTGAAACTTAGAACAGTGAACTCGGACAAATTTGAACTACAAAGTTATTCACAACGATGATCAGGCGAATTGCTTTTATACTTATTTTTTATCTATGAGCGACAATAACATTGACATTTAATTTCTTAATCGAGCATCTGTCGCCTTTCGACTCTTTCTTCGACTTACAGTCGGTCAGGGTTTCTGCTGACCTAGAAAGTGTGAGTATTGACACCAATACCAAAATGATAAATTAATTTACGCATCCCAATGCAAAAATGTTACCTGAAATGTACATTAGTCAAATACCAAAATGAATGATTAAGAGCTAAATTATCCTCTTTTACAAATTTGTTTATTGAAATATTTAAATATCTTGCTATATATTATGTATTATATTCTGTACTATGCATGTACTATGTATACTGTGTATACAGGTAAATGGTATTATATTATTTGCTACAAAAGATTTGTCTCAATTTGTTTTCCATTTAGACTCTTTAATAATAATTTTTTACCAGAAGTAGTTAGGAAAAAACAAAAATCCGATAGCAATAATTTTTTAAGCCAACAATTTTTTTTGCCATACATATATGTAGATTCAGTTTGCCAATGATGATATAATTGTGAACTTTTTCAAGTTATCGATGAACATTAATTAATTAATTTATTATTATTAAACATTAATTAATTAACTAAATTATTTCATTTCTCTAATTCCTAAATTATTTCATTTCTCTAATTCCTAAATAATATGATTTCTCAAATTTCGCCCTTATTCATAAAGTATCGTCAAATTTTGATGCAACAGTCAGCCATCTTTTATCATGTGTTAATGTGTTGACGGCTGAATGCGTGTATTAGCAAACTCTCGAATATCGTTATCGTTAATCGAAACTATAAGTCGAAGGTCAAAGAACGTTTGTGCGTCTACGTTTCTTGTAGGTACCTGTCACTACTGAAATGACCACGATCTGCTGATATAATGTGTCGATATTTCTAGTACAGGGCTATGTGAAAGTCAGTGAACAAAGTTTGAAATCACAGTGGTTCATGGTTGAACATTTTCTCTTGAATGCCATGCATCCAGAATCGCTCATAATACGTTTCTGATCACACGGAAATTGCATTACAGGTTGTTTCAATAAATTTGATTTCTATTAATTAAGTAATGTTCACCAGAAGTTGAACCCGGGACGAAACAACGTCGTCAGATTCTTGGCTAAAAATAAATATTTAATATTTCACAAGTTTCAAAAATAGAAGTTGTGCACGGCAATTGGAATTTATTACAAAAAAGGGTTGTTTTTTAGTTTGAAAATCATTTTATGTATTACCACAAAGGATTAATCCGGTTTTACGTCACAAGGCAAAGCTCAGTTAATGGTAAGATTTCTTCATTTGTGACGTCATGTAGCACAAAAGATTCAATTTATTCAATGTAGAATCTAGTTTTTTAACACTTGTGTTCGTACTCATTGTATTCGCGAATGATTGCACAAAAAATTGCAATTATTTAACGATATTTTCTTACGGACGAATATAATATAATCAAATTCTAATGTTCGAACAAATAAATTTACTTTACAATCAGTGGTTGTTATTTTAACCAATGCTTTTATTGTACATATTCTCTGTAAGACATGCACTTGTAAACGTCATATAGCTACCATATATTGGATAAAGGCAGTTTTACAAAGATGTAGTGACATGATAAATCACGTCACCTATCCTAGCGACCCCGGCCAATTTCTAAACTCTAGTGGCTACGATGTTATTGATGTTATCGGATGCCGTGCAAATCGACTACCATTGTTGTTGGTGGTAGGCTCTTTTTTTTTTACATGGTGACGGTCAAGAAGTTGCTGATGATATCATTGACGATGGCCTTGACAATGTTGTCAAAGAAGAGGGGAACCAGGTACTTGAGGATGTTGGCGAAGATGTCGCAGAAGAGGTTGGCTAGGGGGTCCAAGATGCCCAGGCCGTTGACTTCGACGGACACACGTCCGATGTCGTGGATGTGCAGGTCGGTCACTTCCAGGGAAACGGTACCGTCAGCGGCAACCTGGAAAAATTAGAGAAGAAAATAATATAACATTGAAATCTGGACCATTATTTAGCTCTACGTTGTTCGAAGTGTATTACATAAAAAAATGCACAATAAATTGTGTAAACAAAAACCATGAGCCTCGTCATAAACAAGCAAACGCGCACAGTATATAACATATAACATTCGTAGCTGTTTACTTTGCGCACAGTATAATTTAGTTTACTGTACTTTTTATTGACTAACTAGAAAAGGATCCCGGTTTTGCCCGGGATAAGGGGAAGAAATTTTATTGGGAAATTGGAAAGTAATTTTTAAAAAAATTGAAACGGATAAACGGTTCGTACTTTTCCAAGAGGCAATTGAACTAGGAATCGATTTCTTACAATACTGTAATACATTGCAAAATTGTAAAAAATAAATGTAAAATTAAAGTTATAAGAACGAATAAATAAGAACAGAGTATGACGCACGTGTGTTGATTGGCTCAGCAAATTGTATTTACCGTTAGTACTATAACATTTCAGAATCGTCGAAAAGTGGACATACCTCTCCGTGGATGGCCAAGTCAGCGTCGGTGGTGTCAACCAGGCCATCGGCACCGGCGTCAATCTTGATGCCAAAGAAGCTGTCGATAAAATGATAAGAAACATCAAAGTCAATTTGGCAACTTAGTCCTTTCTCCTCAAACTCTCTTCGGCCATTTTTTAGAGCGCCGCCAAGCGACGAGAAGCGTAAACCAAATTTGGGACGCGAGTCGCCACTACTTACTCCAGGGTGAACTGGAAGTTGCCCTCGATGTCGTAGATCTGAACTGTGCAGGTGATATCCACGAAGTTGCCGCCCTTGTTGACGGTAGCATCGCCGGATCGGTGCATGGTGGAGAAGCCGCTGATGGTGGTCACGAATGTCATTCCGAGGAACGAGATGCTCTCCAGGGTGTATGGGTCATCTCCCCTAAAAATAGGGGGAAAAATTAACACAATCAGTATTTACATTTTCTGATCCAGAAAAATTGATGAATTTCACTAAACATTTGCGCAATGTTCGCCACTTGATTCAATTCACATTCCAGATATCCATATTTATTTCGTTCTTGTACTTTGATCCACGGTGATGTATGCGTAGAAACACGGATGACACAGACGCACAAATAAAATAATTTGCCGAACTGAGACGAGAAAGCTATGAACGAGATTGCGTGTTTGGACGAAATGTTATATTCGCGTTGTAGTTGTTAAAAACGCGATAATTACATGTACATCGTTTTGTTCATATTGTTGTAAAAATAGTCTTTAGTTATTGTTGTAAAAATAATCCAAACTTCAGAAATTGAGTCCAAAAATGGAGTACATTTGTACAAAGCAATTTGCATGCAACTATCGCGTTTTTAGCAACTACAACCTCACGTTACGATAAGGCCACCTTTTTATTTAGCGATTTAGTTGTAGGTTTATGTGCAGCAAAAGCACACAGCGCACAGGAAAAATCTTGTAGAACAATTACTTTATTCAGAATAACCGCGGACCTCCTTTATTTTGGAAAAATTAGACTTTTTTTTTAATCACTGTAGTGCTACTTACTGCAAGATTTATACCCCTCGTGTCGCTATGGGAATATGTGAAGGGCAGGAAAGGGAAATGAAGGGGAATGGCAGCTGGTATAGCCAGGTTGCCTTTACCCATAAGCTCTGGAATGTTTCTGGACATTTTGCTATTGTTTTGATGGTAGCTTCAACAAGCAAGGGAACATTTTGTTATTGTTTTGATGGTAGCTGTAACAAGCAACGGAAGATGGGATTATTCTTGATAATTTAATTATAGAAAATTACCGTTACACGGAACTGCTTTTAGCCAGCAAAAGATATTGTTTAATCGTGAACAAAACCGGTATTAGAAAGTGCTGTAATATCAAGCATTTAAAGGCAAAAACCCCATAAATCGTTATTGGCAATGAAATTTTTATTGAAGACATTTATTTATTGATGTACAGTTATTATCTGTCTTAATATTTATTTTATCCGATCATTTGTATGGGCCTTGTTGTGCTATAGCGAAATCTTAAAGATGTTTTCCCCGCCATAGGTCCATCAAGGGGCTGCTTGCTGGTTGAAATTGTAAATTGTAAATGCGTGCACGACGCACGACTATGTGAGAATAGTAGGAAAGAAATTCACCACGCCCCACTAGACACATAGTTGATCATATGGGTGTGCTATGCAGGGAAACCTGGAGTGATTTACGGGGGAGAGCTTGTTGTGTAATGCGGGGAAAACTCTGTGCGAAGAACGGCGCTGCATTTGGTCTGCTGAATGAGCTTTGTGTCACACTGATGGACTTACTTGGCCTTGATGGTCTCGTCGATCATTTGGAGAACCTGGTCCACGAAGGTGTTTGGTGGAACGGAACCGAAGTTGTCGACCTTGAGAGGGTGGATCTTCTGGACGGGAATGAACTGGTGGAAGAAATAAACGAATGTGGATTGAAAATTTCAAAATAGATATTTTTCGAAATATGGAAGCGGTATTTAACAAAGAGATTGCTAACATAAATTAAAATAAAATGAACACGAATAATTAAATTATTTACTTAAAAACGGATGAAAAATATATGCTGGAATCAGGGTTTTCGAAACCTAGAAAGTGCAGCTCGAAAACAGTCTACGTGCCTTAGTCGGTAAACATTTACTTTAAAAAAAAGTTACCTTGGAGTTGATTTGCTTGAGCAGCTGCTCCTTGAGCTCTGGAGTAAGCTCTGAAAATGAAATTATTTGACAAGATTGGAATTCGAACTAAACACGGCAGACTCCAAACATTAAAATGATGTTTAAAACGAATAAAATTAAAATGAAATTCGCACACGTAACAAACCAATTTTCTGGAGCAAATGAAATAAAATCCACTGAATGAATTTGTGATTATGTTTTTACACGTAGTTTACACACTGATTTTGATTTTTTGATTTTTATTGACACAATTATAAAATATTTACAATCATGCCATCACCCCAATAAATTCGGGGAAATCAGCCGCACTTGGGTACTGACTATAATGGGCGGCATACATTTTTACAAACCTACATTTGATACATTTTACGGTACATATCATGCAATTTTTTTAATAAAGAAATAGTAGTTATTATTCGTAATATATTTATGTTTACATAGTAGAATGTGTCATGAATTTGCCAATTTACAAAATTAATATAACATACAAACATGTTATACAATGATAGAAAAACATTAATAGTGGCCGACACATTACTTTTAGTAAGCCGTATTTCTAAATAGTGTAAGCAATAAAATGTGCAAAAAATAGTCGTACCAAACTTTGGCACCGTGGGCAGGGTGGCCCACGAAGCGCCCAACATGGCCAACAAAAGGACGGCGACAGTTGCGGAACGCATCTTCGCTGGCGGATTTTTTTCTGAAATAATTATTTAAAATTGATTATACAATTTATGATGACTAAAAGGAATACCCTGGGAGAATATGAGCAGACATAATAACTTAATTTTAAAATTAAAACATAGTGTCCAATTACCTTGGAATTGTTAGGTCCTCAGAGCACTTCACTTGTTCAAAACAAACATACAGGAGTTTGATGCGCTCTTTTTATACGGTTCTTCGTCGTCGGGTTGGTGCGCGTCACCGCGGAATGCGTTTTATTTTTTTCGAACAAGACATAAAATTCGATTTCACCATTAATTAATCGAATAACAAGATCGCGATAAAAAGTCTTTGTCGCTATATGAATCGATTATCGCTGCTCGCTTGTTAATTGCGAAACGGAACACGATTATCACTCACCAAACCAGATTATCCATCGCGGTGGGAACCCGACGAGCGGTGCCTTCTATGTATTGTCTATGGAGTGCTGAACCAATGAAACCAATGGCAGCCGTGCTACTGCTTGTAAATTCCCCTCCGTACGTCAATCTTAACCCTAACGGAACACTCGAGCGTTTTATTTAGAAACTATATTTTAATTTTACTTTTTGGAACCACTTTAATTCGTGAACTTTGTTAAACGACGATTACAAAATATCAACAGTGATGCCAGTTCAAATTCCACGTTTAGGATTCGTGACGACACGGATAAAAAATACTGGGTATTATGCATTAATAACGTGAAAACGCGACTGGTCTACGACGAAATTTGATACAAATGAAAGCTTTAGCTGCAATTTTTTGTCTAAAATGGAATACATTGAATAATTTATTATACTGTAGATGGTTGGATACAAAATGTACATTGTTGACTATACACTAATTACTTCAATTATTACACACACATTAATTACATTGGAGATTTTGTATTCAACCATTTACGGCATATACCTGGTGCACGTACAAGTGTAGAAAAGTTAAGGATTCTTAATAAATACAAACACCCTCGTACAAAGTTTTAAATAAAATCGTAAACCCACAAGTTGCCTGCTCCACATTATTATGGTCAAGAATACAAATCTACATGTTTATGCTTGTCATGCCACAACGGCTCCTACTAAATTTTTTTTTTCAAAATACCGTAGTAAAGAGTGCACAATTGAATTACTGCACTCTCGTATCTATGAGAGGGACGAGGTCCGGTGCAGCGCCGGGAAAGAGACGAACTGAGTTTTGGCAAAACTCACGAACCGGACCGCTGCACCGGACCTCGTCCCTCTCGTTTTGTTTTGTAGACGTCCTAACCCCCTATTAATTCTCGTATCTATGGAGATATGTGAGGGGCAAGGAAGGTACGGGAAGGGGATTAGCAGCTGGAATAGCCAGGCTGCAGGATCCACCCCTAAGCTCTGGACTCCCTAATGGAAGCTCAG
>JAUJYS010005835.1:0-10761 GCA_033995665.1 Melogona broelemanni | reverse complement strand
TCACGCTTTGTCGCACATGGTACAACATTGTACTTGAGATTGAGGCGCGTTTTCAATTAAATTAACATCGATGTCTATCTAGACATCGATGTTAATTTCCAACGCTACCAAACCCTGCAACATAAACGAACAAGGGATCGCTGATGATCAAGCGCCGGTAGCGGTAGATGTGATCATTTAATAGAATCACGCTTTGTCGCACATGGTACAACATTGTACTTGAGATTGAGGCGCGTTTTCAATTAAATTAACATCGATGTCTAGATAGACATCGATAGATAGCGCCCGTCGTGTGTAGTTCAGCCGGTTGCCCACATTGCGACCATGGCAAAAGTTTAACGTATCCCCTCTCGCGAACCCCTTTTTGCCAGTCCGATCCATAGCATCACATTTCATTTGAACGTGAAAAATCGATAATCGGGAAGTTATTACAAATGTTTGCTTACCTTAATTGAACGGACTGCCATTTCTTTCTAACAAAGAAAAATGGATTAGTCAATGGTCCACCACGTTGTGATTACCCGAGCAGACGATTCGAGCATTCAATTCGATTTCACTTTCCTAAATAAACCGGTCGCGCCAGCCAGGTTTATCCCTGAGAAGCGCAAGCTGAGACGAGCAGCTGACCGGTTACCAGGTTCGATTATGCGAGCATTTTTGAAAACTCGCATCTGCGCCATCTATTGATTAGCTGAAGAAGCTCAATGGTGACAACATTACTGACGTCACGTGGTATCCCGAAAGTCTGCCAAATTTAAAAGATGTTTACCATACTGTATGCCGGCCTTGCCGCCACTAATTCAAATTATATCATTTTTTTTTTTTTTCCCTTAACCCATCTGGTAATTTATATTTGTGTGAGTATTTATAGAAACATTTGAAAAATAAGATTTTTGAACATTGAAAATGATTTACATGCAAGGGTTATGTTGTTGGTCCTGTCGTTCAAAATTTTTGCACAAATTATAATAACATTTTTATTTGTTCGTCTAAGTCTATTCTTAGATATAACGAATTGTTCAACTGTTGTAGAACGAAAGTCTCTCGTTGTTTCTTTTGCGACAAGATAATTTGGATTCTTGTAAATAAATTTCAATGAACGCTGCTTAAAAGTATTCCCTATGGACAACAAATTAAACTTTTTCAACATGTTCCATAGGTCTGGTTTTTAGAACCTATGACATGCAACTATCGCGTTTTGTCAACAACTACAAACGCGAATTTAACATTTTGTGCTTACACACAATCTCGTTCATCGTTTTGCTCGTCTCAGTTCGGCGATTGTTCTTATTTGTGCGTCTTGTGTCACCTATATTTCTACGCATACGTAAGTTTGGATTTTATCGAAGATGAACATTTCTAATTCAGTTTGGATACGTCAAAATATCCATGCAAATTGTTTATCACTAGTTTAATCATTCAGATTACAAGATCGGAATAAGGATGTACAGGGTGCTACCTTACATATGGGCCTTATAGGTTTATGTACAATTCGGTACAATTCATACTTGTTTGTTTATTCAGTGGTTCAGTTGGAAACTACCTTTTATAAAGCATTTTTAGTTTGCTTCAGAAATGTAATATTAAAATGTATCTGCATTGTTGAAGATATGAAAAACATTAGTGTCCATGTAGAAATGTTCATTTAAAATTGTTCAATATTGCAGATACACATTTATTTATTCAGTTGTTCAGTTGAAAACTGCCTTTATAAGGCATTTTTGATTTCCTTTAGAAATATAATAATAAAATGTATCTGTATTGTTGCCTACCTGTTATGATTAATGGTTTCAGTGCAAAGTTTTATGGATAGGGACGACAGCCTGAGTCGCCCAGCTTCCTTCACCCCTAAGCTATCGGACATACAGCAAAGGGGAGTTAGCCACCCCTTAGCCTCAGCTGATGCATCAGCTGTGAGGGGTGACTCCAGTATTCCAGAATCGAGTAAACAATAGCCTTCAGATTCTACTTGTCACCAAACAAATGCAGATTTAAATTTTGGTCTGTAATTATTACAATAGTTTAAACTAGCATGGCAGTCTGGCCAGGCCTTGATGATGTTAGAATGCCAGGTTTGTCATTACGGCTATATTCAACAAAAAAGGCTTCAATGCTCCTAGTGCTGGAGTATTGGTCCTTCAGTCCTGCCATCTGGTCAGGCTATCAATGACAGGGATTGCTAAAAGTCCAGCCAAGCTGTTGATGTCACTTACTCGAGTGTTGAATAAGCCAGTTCCAAGTCTATTACCGGAATTACCTAGTAGGTGGCAAAAAACTGCAAATTAATAGAAAAACTGCAGTGAGTTCAACATTTCACTGAAGGGTGATGGTGATACTGTTTAACTACCTTAGTACATCACAATTTACCTGCATGGACATATTAATTTATTCACTTATTGCCACATGACAAGAAATTTAACTGATCTTCAATTAAAATTACACAATATCACAAAGCACAGGCTGTGGACCTGCGTTGCAATCATGATGATTAAAAATATGCTAAATTTGTGAATAGAATAAAATGATGTAGTCAAAGAATAAATATAAACGTCACCTTTTATTAACGAATTTGCATATCAGCTACCATATACAAAATGTGTGTCTACAACACCAAGAAAATGTATAGGGCTTAAAGATGTTTGGATAAATTGCACCAAGATTATCAAAGTTCTTTGAGTTAGGGTGCATTGAATCTTGCAGTTTCCACTTCTGTCATAAAACATGAGACAATATTTGTTTTTGATTATGTATTATAGCCATGAAAATTTCAAGATTCAAGTTTATCTTTCTCAAAGAACTTTTAAACCCAAACACTTTGTCTTTCAAAAAGTATTCTACATTTTTTTTGCAATGTTGAGATTATGTACATACGCTGGTTTCTGGATTTTCATGTACAACCAGATAATGGAAATTTTTTGAGAATAATATAACCATTTATTTGAGAAAACTGAACAAATATGCGATAGGGCAAAATGGAACTTACAAATTGACAGCATTAAAAAATTTGGCGATCCTTTGAAACCTTTTGTCAAAACTAATATAGAAAATCTCAATCAGACGATATCATAAATTAAGAAAATACGGGTAATTGTTTCAGTTTTGATGTTGAGCACAACTATTTCAAGATAAAAATGATACACTCTACATTCAATAAGGAAGTTTCTACAATTTCTTAGTTTTATATTGTGTAGTTTGATCATTTATATTTAGTTTGTTTGTTGTATTCTGAAAATCTTACATCACTTCACTATAATTCTAAATCGAAATTCTATTGACTACCGGTAATTAAAAAAAAAATCAAAATAATGTAACATAGTCACTTAATGTTGAAAAATTACAAGAGTACATGCACAAAAATGCGGATTATTTTATGGATTTAAATATCCAAAATAGAAGCCCCACTATTGACTGTTTTAGTTAGATGACATTGTGAAGGATCCTTTTAATAGTAAATTTTATGCCTACCGGGACATGTTTTTGCCTACTCGATTATCAATCAATGCATCTTTCAACATTAATAAAAACAACAAATGCAAATGAAGAAATCGCATTTCAAGTTGAAATTTGTTTCAAATTCTTAATTTGAAACAAAAAATTGGATTGGAAAATCAAGGCAATATTTTATTAAATATTATAATTTTTTTAAAACATAAAATTGCTATTGATTTTTGAAACAAAATTTTTTAATTTGAAATAAATGTTTATTTCTGCAATTTGGACAATTCCTGAAATTTTATTTTATCAGTGTGCAATGGTAAATTGAAAAATTACACATACGTTGCAGATTTTTCCCAATGACGTGGAAATGAAGTAAAACTGTCAGTTTATTAGCTAGACACCAATAACACAAGAATGGCAATGGTTGAAGAATACAAGTTCCAATTAAAAATGGTTAAAAATGGCATGACTCGGCAGAAAGAATACATGCAATTTTCTAACATTATCAATTGAAATTCAATTGAAAGTTGATTTTTGCATTTTGGCATAGATTCGCTACTATACACTAAATTTTCTTTAAACTTCCAAAAATCTCTTAACTTCTATAGGATGTATAGTATCAAAATATATGTATTGAGGCTGTCAGTTTGTTGCCCCACCCTTGATTCCTTCTTTTATTTTCGCAACAACTGATTTTCCATTAACTTTTCAAAACTGTCATTAATAAAGCAAAATGGTCACTTTTGAGTGATGTCTTAACAGTTCCATCACTTTTGCTCAATTGAATTATTCTGGTATTGGCAGCGCAATCAAAGATGGCTGACTAGGGTTCATGAATGATGTCATGGAAAACCGACTATTTTCTCCAATAACATTTTTATATGAAGCCAATAATGTCATTAGTTGTCCAACATGTTGGTCATTGCACAGTTAATTTACAAAGTTTCTTTGTTTTTCAAAGTTTATTTGCACAGTTTAGTTTCAGACTATGTTTACCATTTTTGGCAGCTTCTCGAAATTGATAACCTGGGGAGAGTAAATTATTCAGAATTGATTATTCACCATGTTTCTTTTTGAAACCAAAACTGCATTAATTATTTTCAAGATTGTGCTTGTCAGCAACATTTCCACAATTTCTTTCTTTAATTCGCATGATTGGTTTTCTGCCAGGTTGTTCCCCAAAACATTGTAAAGATTATTTTGTGCAGCTATGCATTATCATCATTCACCACTTTTAATTATTCTTTTCATTTTCTTTTTCTCTAGTTGTGGTGCAAAGGCTCCAGTTTCAATATGCCACTCAATTTGCTTACCAGCCACCAGTTCTCAGCCATCTTTATTATCACAAAGCAATGGTTTTTTTCCACGACTCTGTTCTGTCTCTAAATAGGTAACCACCATTTCTCTTTTTCTGGGCTTCCGCAAAAGTTATTCTTAGTCATTTTGTTTCCTCGATACATTTTATAATGTTTTTCCACCATTTTGCACCATAAATTCTTGAATGTTGATTTTTGCCCATTTGTTTCTTAAATCAATTCTGCTGTTTCCGCAATCTTGTTTTTCTGGGACTCTGTAGCACTTATTTCCTATCATTATTCTATTCAAATCTGTGACATCATGGTGTATACGAACGTGGTATCACCATAAATAATAATGATTGGTTGTTATTTTAGGTTTAGATGCACTTGTTATTCCAAGAAATGGGCAGATACAATGGGTGTTTTCTGTTGTCTCACAGCTGTGTGAACAGGTGTGTCTGGTACAAGTCCGATGGAATCTGTGGCTGAGATGCTGTGAGAGGTGGAGGAAAGAGTGGCGCTTGAGGCTGTTGGGGTGAAGACAGTGTGGGTGGACCCTGTTGCGTCATTGGTGGTGCCATCTGTTGGTGTAACTGGTGGAATTCGGTGCGCATAAGATCACGCAGTTCCGAGCGCAGAGTAGCCACAATCTCACGTCGCAGGAAGTCTACCTCTTGTGGTGTGAACAGTGAGCCTACTGCACCTACAAATGTAAAGTAGTGTTATCAATTCTGACATCTATTCAGGCAATACATGATCAATTCATTTCAATTGAATGTGTACCCACAAGCCACAAGTAAGCACATAGAGGTTCAAGATTTTGTGCACTTAAAATGGCGGAAAATCTGTTTTATTACGTACAATTTTACAATTTCACTACTCGTGGAAAATTCGACATTCTGTTTGGTGACTACTCACACTGGGGTGCTTGGTAGTACGGTGCGTAGTGCATGTTGCCCGCAGGTGCTGCATTTCCGTTGTTTGTGCTGGCATACAGGTTGCCAGGCAGATGGGCGGGTGAGGTAGAGGCGGAAGTGACGTGTCCACCAGTAGATGCTCGCAGTGCCCTTGCGATGTCACGCTTGATGCTCTCAATGTGGGTGGAGCAGCGGACAGCCTCCCGACCATGGTCCTCTCGCAGTTCGTACCTGCATGACATGGAAGGTTGCATTTATTTCTTTGACAATTGCAACACACTTTTAAGTGTCTCATCTGAAAGCAATCATGTAGCATGCCCCGAAATGTCAAATATGAAAAGCATCAATAAGGAAAAACTTGCAATGTTAAATTACTAATTAAATTAATTAAAAATAAATTAAATACTAATAAAAACAAATTAATCACCAATTTAAGAAATTAAAATAAATTAGTGACTAATTAAATAAATTAATACAAGTGAATTACAAATTGCTTTCCCTCTTTGAAATTTTTCATCATTGCCATTTTAATTGTAAGAGGTCAGACTTACCTAAGACTTGAGATGTCTTGTTTGATCTCCAACAAGTCATCCTCGTTCACACCATCTTGCCTCAGCTGCTTTTTGATTTGGTGGATGTAGCGACTGACCAGTCTTTTCATTACATCCTGCAAAGGTTGAAAGAAGCGTGACATTTGCCCCCACATATTATGCAAAATCAGTTAGGAAAGAAACTCTGCTATAAAATATAGTGTAATACAAAGAATAAATCCTTATGACTATATTTTAAATAATATACAATAGTATTTGTTTAACCTGTATTTGCATTAAAGGTACAAAGTTATATTAAAATTGAATTCATTACAAAATATTTATAAAATTGCTAATATTGCTAAAATTGCTAATATTCTAATATTGCTAAATTTGATATTTCCTATTTAATTCAAGATAAATTTCATTGTATCCATTATTAAGCGAAGTAAATTTGTTATGCCTTGATGAAGTTAGATGTAGGAGTACAACTATGTATTAATCAAGAATAACCATGATTTGGATGGGCAAATAATCAACAAGATTAAGCAAATAATCAACGAGCGTCCTGAAAAAAAAAGACGCTGGATATTTGTAAATCGCATTATATTAACATTTACAAGATTTAACTAGGGTTTTATAATTTGTTATTTTTTAAAAATTAGTTTGTTGCATATTTATTAATTATTCATATTTACTAATCAAAACTTACATGCTCGACAGGCAATTTTAATAACAATACAGTTATTGGTCATGCATGAAACCAAGCAGGTTAGTGTTACACTCTGTGAGGAGACTAAAGAAAATCCACAGTTTTAGTAAGAATAGAGGCTTTCTAACCATATGTATAGCATTGCACAAATATTTACTATGACTGATGTTTAAATTATAATTGGAGCGGGAAAGATTTTATTTTTTTAGGAATTAGTTTACTTTTGTCAAAAAATAAACCTATTTTCTTTTATTTGTAAAAAATATCATTCTGCTAGAACAAAAAATTGTCGTGAATAACAGGAACACATTGGCCTCTCGTTTGTTAAAACGTAAAACTTTTAACTTTAGTTTTAAAAAATGTGTATTTGATAAAGGATTCTAAAATATACAAAATATATGGTTGTTGTCGACTTTTTCTCAATGGAAATGCTACAAAGTTTAAGAACACAATTGAATAGTTTCATTTCAACATTTTTTTTTATAATTTAGAACGTTCGCAATAAAATATATTGTCTAGTGGATATTGTTATTAAAATGTTCTACAACATGCAAAAAACCGAATTCGAAAATTCGTATCCAAACCGTAGCGAATTACTGTCAAAGTAAACATATTTCAATTTGAAAAAAATTGAGCCATTCAATTTGGCATGGCACTGTAATAGCACTAAATACACAATACTTCATAATTAATTCATTTTATAAAGTCATTCCTGTCATGATTCATTAAAATGGTGCAACAAATGGTGGGCAAAAAACAAATGTGATTATGCCTACAATAACATTAGTTGTGTTGGGGTAGGGAAAGAAATGTTGTTCAATTGTTGCGGGACAATTGAAACAATGCACAGAACAGATAGCAGAAGCACGAATTATTTGTCACAAGAAAAGAGGAAAGAGATGCTATAGAGTGTTCTATGGGCTGGTCATGTGATCAATCGAAAGTCACACGTGACTTTAGGGGGGGCAGAAAAAACGTTACCTGATAGTCAGGTTCCTCTCTTCTAACATAAACCGTGTCTCCGTTTTGCGTGTTTGACTTTGGCGAGAATTTACAAAAATAGCTTTTGGTACAGTCAACTGAATCCATGACACACAATACATTCTCACAGAGAAAAATCGATAGATCGTTGATCATCGATGTGTATCCACATTGTTCGATTACTCACCTTATCAATTTGGTCCGATTGGTGCATACTCTATAAGACATGAAAGCAAATTGGATTTGCATTAGATTTTTTGTGGTCAATGGGTATATTGTGGACTTTTATTTTATGATAGCTGGTTTTGGGGGTCATTCGTTTCCACCCAATCAGGGTGCAATAATCTTGTAATGGAAGCATTACTATGAAATTAGTTTTTTTTCACTAAAGCTGTCAAAACTTTTCTGGCTGTGGTTGCATTGATTACCCCTTACGTATTATTTGTTTATTAGTCTAAAAAATGTCAATCAATCTTTTAGCATTTTTTAGGAAAAGCAAAACAATCAAATTATTTGCCGTCATTTTTCAATGGCTCTATGGATACCAATACTTGACATTGCGATTTGTAGTGTAAAACAGTGGTTAGCTTGAACCGAAATACTTCCATAATTCCATACAATCACAAATCTTCCAATTAAACTGCTGTCGAAATGATCAAGCATTCAAACCCTTCAAGCTTGCTTGAACATGGGACAATTAATTAGCAACTTTCTCGTGTGTAGGACATACCACAACTTTCCCATACCTGTGTTCTCAAATAGTATTATCTCATCTCAAACGTGCTTAAGAATTTCAAATGTGTTGTAAAAGGGTCATGCTTGGCATTTGGTAACGCCATATCTGGTACACAGTACCTTGTCATATACCATGTGCGTGGTGACGTTGAATGGTGAGCGCCGCCTTCTGGCGAATAGGTGCACCACCAAGTCCTTAATGGAAGACAGGAAGTAGTAGATTGATTTGGGACTGACGATGAGGTTGAAAGGTGGGGGTAATGTTGATCCCTCGTCGAAGTAGCCCATCCAAAGTTTAGATCTCGCAAACTTCCACTCACGATCCGCATGATCCTGAACAATTTCAGTTAATAAAAAATAACTTTATTTCTTGTTAAAAATACAAAAATAATTGGTCAAAAAAACAAGTCAGAAGGAAATAACTAAAACAAGTCAGTTCTAATCATAAACTGGGGCAGACTAAACTAGCTAAATAGTTTTCAAAGATTGTACACAATTTTTCAAATAACAATTACAAATACAAAATAAATTACAATTACAATCCAAAGATCAGTTATGGATATGGAAGGGATTGTCATATTTTAACAAGCTCCGTATTTGATACTCTGTCAGACAATTCCACTGCTGACACACTCTGGGGGAAAATGGGAATTAAAAATAGGAGTTAAAAAAGCAAGATCCAAATTAAAATTGTTCACTTGATCAATTGTTTAAATTTGAAAACAAATTTGTTTTGTTTTTGAAAAATTAAGACAACAGGACAGTTTCAAAACTTATGACGTATTTGTTTAATTCGACAAACTTTATATAAGGAAATACATAAAAATATAGACGATTGCAGGCATGTCCCTCAAAAATCGAAAATATCAAAATATACTTTGTTCAACTACATAATCACACAACCGACCACAAGCATGGGCCTTAACATCGATTGTGAAAAATATAATTGGTTAAATCGTCGTGTCAGTTAAAATGTAGAATGTGTAAAGACACAACGATAGTCGGTTTGTTCAATCATGACTTTGTATGGTATCTCAAAATAGTAGTTAATTCTTCGTTTATTCGATTTTTTTAGGTTTAGCCAACCTATCGTGGTTAATCCTCGGTGCGCACCGAGCAGACTATCGTTGTGTCGATAGTGTATTTAAACTTTCTACATTTTTACATTTACTTTGTTAAATACATGACTTCTTGAGTGCGAATGGCAAGGGAGGCAATGGGGATGGTAGACACGAGTTGTACATTCGCATTCAAGAAGGAGAAGGGATGCCGCCTGTCTGGCGGTGAGAAGGGAGTATCACCAAGGCCTCTAATGTCGATGGCAGTGGGTACACACGGGCCCTGGAAGCAGAGGATATTAACTTGACCAAGGAAGCGCCCGCGGCCCTCTCCTCATCGCCGTCCACCTCGCAAAATCTTTTGTCTTGTTAAAAGAGTTCGCGTTCTGTCGGGTGAGGTCGTTTGTTGGGTCGTTTCTTTTGGAAGTGCAGCTGCCTCTCAGCTGTCTGGTTCTGCAAGTTTTTGTATGCGAGGAGGCCCTCGACCAGTTTTTGTGTAGTCCATTTTTTCGCCCACTTGCTGGCAACGGCTATATTAATGCCAAAAGGGAACGTCCACTTTGATACGGAAGTTATTAACTGGTATCGTGAATTGTTTTGATGACTGATCAAGATGGGTCATTCGCTCACTCGTTCCTTCCCCTCCCCTCCCTCGTCCAGGTCTCTGGCCGAACCAGTTTATGCAAATGACAAGTCGCCCCACTTGCATCGGATTATTTTTCTAGCTATTATGAGTAGGGTTTTTCTTAAAGTGCTCTTTTATCGGAGGATAATTTGGGTGATATTTTGGAAATTTAGTTGTTTGGTGCGGTACATGCACGTGTAAATACAGCCCGTTCGTAGCTCAAAGTTGTGCCACCTGGTATTCAGTTTGTTTTTGTTTATCGTAGTTGTTTCAAAATTCAACTACCCGCCGTTTCTGAGATTGAAGTTTTTTTATAGGGAAATCCTTCTCACTGTAGTGAGTGTCACTACTGGTGATTATGTACCTCGTGTTGCTTAGGCAATACGGCGGCCCCCGTGGTACAGTGGCTATAATCATAGACTACTAAGCGGGTGGTCCCGGTTTCGATTCCCGGTAGAGGCAGTCGT
>JAUJYS010005834.1:0-10761 GCA_033995665.1 Melogona broelemanni | reverse complement strand
TCCCTTCCCTTCCCTGCCCCTCACATATCTCTAAAGAGACACGAGGGTGCAGTAATCCTGTAGTGCAATAGGCGCTACGGTGAATTTAAAAAAAAAAAAAAAAAAAATTTGCACGCTGCGCGTGCAGTCGCAGCGACTAGTAACGTAGTGAAATACTGGCTTTAGGTAGACCATTTGTCACCATTCTCATTATATTTCTGGTTCTGAATCCCCATCCACTAATTAAATTTGCTTTGCTCCAAAAATGATTATAATATTTTCTAAAAACAGGAAAAGTGTTTGGGCGTAGTTCGTAAGAGGCCGTACAGGTGGCGCTCTTTCGCAAATGCCGACCGAGATCCCAATAGCGGGCGACATACGAGGTTGTACACCGCCGCCAATATTAGTCTAATTATCGATCAAACGTCGCTTTAACGCCGCGTGCAAAGCTCGTTGATTTAACGCGCTCGGTCGCCCAGTAGTAGTACCGTGTGTGTGTGTGTGGAGAGGGTGTAGATGGGGGTGAATGGGGATGATCACATTGTTTTTACGACTAATAGTGCCAAAGCCAACTTCTTCGGTCGCGCGGCGGGCGTCTCACTCCTAGATCAAATGTTTCCCGTGAGAGGATCGAACCAATCACTCGTTTGAGGGTTTTATTTTCTGCTCGCACCCCTTCCCCTAACGAGGCCCGTCGGGATGACTTTGGCGGGGGCCTCATGATTGCTGTGTCAGCCTGTCAGTAGTTTTTTTTTTGTCTATATAAACCTGCAATTTTTAAAGAGTGTCTACACAAGACCATTGGCAGTTTCTGGGCGAGAGAAATTTTTTTTTTTTTTTAAATCACCGTAGTGCCTAGTGCACTACGGGATTATTGCACCCTCGTGTCTCTACGGAGATATGTGAGGGGCAGGAAAGGGAAGGGAAGGGGAATGGCACAGCCAGGCTGCAGGGTATCCATCCCTAAGCTCTGGACTCCCTAATGGAAGCTCAGTGGTGACGCCAGTACCCCAGGCTAACGAATAAACGAAAGCCTGCGCCGGGAATCGAACCCGGGACCGTCGGCTTCGTAGGATGTTGCCGTACCCACTGAGCCATCGGTACGTAAAATTCATTCACATGCCTTACTTTGGGATGGCAATAATTAAAATAGCATTAAAAAACCTGTATAAAGTGAAGACTTTTAACTGTTTATATAAATATGCATTTTTCACTTGCTTTCTGGGTGCGCCCATAGTTGCAGTCAAGGTTCTTAGATCTTAGTCCAAGAACCTTAGTGGCAGTATGCCTATTCGTGATACCGTCATTGTCTGTCGTCAGAGCTAATGGCATCATTTCGTAAATGACGCCATAGAAATCTCCAGCCGCAACGTTGAAATTGCGAGAAAAGTTAGGCTACGGCCGTGTCATGCGGGCTACGCGTTACAGGGGGGAGCTTTTCATGAGGACAGTGTTATGCAGGGAATCACCCTTTTGGTGCGCTTTGGTAATCTTCTAATGTGGCGTATCTGAATCTATTAGAGAATTGTTTTTTAAACATTTTTTTATCAATTTTGTGCATTAATTTTGATTATAAATTTTTTTCTATTTGGTGCTGAATAAATGTGTATTTTGTATATCTGATATTTGAATTTTATACAAGGATTGAAAACAATATTTTTTGTATTACGAAAATCAAAAATTTTATTGTCACTGTAGCAAATAACACTACTTTTTTTGTGGCAACTCGTTTTTTTGTGGCAACGTCTGAGGAGAACTTTTTTGCCGGTACCCCGCGATCGAATAAACGAGAGCCCGCGCCGGGAATCGAATCCAGGATCGTCGCATCACAGCCCGACCAGCCTGGGCTATGGCGAATCAAACACGCCAAAAAAAAAATCTAAACTTCTACGATTTTTCGAAGCCGCATTTAAAAATATTTTCCTCCCCACTGCATAGCCACGTCATAGCCACTGACTTTGCGCATCCCCAGTTTGTGAAACGCCGTGCAGAAAATGCTCGTCGTGCGGGGGCGTTGATGATCGACATAGCCGTCCCCAGCACTCATCGGTAAATCTGAATGAGTGCTGGCGTTGATGCGATGTTGGTGGCGCTTCGTTCGTTGAGCGGTTACGTCACGCGCAATTCCCGTAATGATGTCAACAAGGCAATTAGCGTGCCAGGGTGGTCTGTGGTGGTGCTGGTGGTGGTGGTGCTGGTGGTGGTGGTGATGGTGGTGGTGGTGGGGGATATCTCTTAATACAACCCGCGCCAACAACGTACTACCAACCCCCTCCCCTCCCCTCCAAATCACTTTAGTCGCGTCATAGGCGTAAGGTTCAGAGTCAAGAAACGCTGCCTTGTGCTTGTGTGGGTGGTCATCGATCGGCAGCATAAATCTAATGGGCTTTGCGTAATCGTTTGGACGTTAGCCATGTTGCGGAAGTAGAGTAGAGCGGACGGAATTGTAACGTGAGCCCGTACCGGGAATCGAACCCGGGACGGCCGCAGCACAGCCGGTCGCAACACCGACTGGACTACGACGAGTCGTACTTATTTAATAGGTAATATTCATTTAATATGTACATTGTTGCAATATTCTAATTTATCAATAATCTTTATAGCGTGTATCTAGAGGCACTATTTCATACTGAAACTTTTCCCATTCGTAACTGCTCCCCCGCCATTGGCCCCCAAAATGACTATGCGGCATTATTATACTCAGTGTATGTGCATATCTTGTAAATACCGTAGTTTAGTCGTTGTGAAAGAGCAAATATATATATTTTTTTGTTTTTATATCACTGTAGGATCACTACAGGATTTATACCCCTCGTGCTGCACCTAAAATATTAGACTAGCACACCGAGCGCGCCGAGAATAAACGACGATATGTTGGCTAAACCTCACAGATAACGAAGATTTTCTATGTCTAGAGGCACTATTTCATACTTATGTATATTTTTTTTCATTTTCAACTGCAGTATTAAGTCAGTAGCATCAGTACCCTCTTAAAATTGCAGCAGTTTTACTGCATTAAAAGTCGTCGTGAATGCGCAAACTTATTGGTTTGCGCATTCATTGAAAAGGACACTTCTAAAAAACTGTGTCCCACTGTTTGAGAATCCTTGGCGGGGGCGGCGTTGTTCGTTCGTTCGTTCGCTCGTTCCAGTTCTCGTACAGCTGAGCGGCGTGGACCGCGCGATAAGGTAAACGTCTCTGCGGCAATAAAAACTAGGAAAATGCCAACACCGCCCAATTCGTGAATATACACCCGACGGCTTCCTTCATACTAACGTATAGTCCCATCACTCACTACGTCAGCAGCGTGTATACTCGAGTATTTCGATCCGGAGCCCAGCTTGTGCGGACCATGTTGGGCGGAATTCTTTATCCCCAGAAGCCAGAAGCTGGGAGAGCGGTAGATGTGCTCGGGGGAGAAACCCGCATTCGGAAATTAATTACTCTGTTTGCTTGGTGGTAGACCTCGAACCCTTTGCAGCTGTTTGTTTAGATGCAAATCTGTTAGATCGTTACAGCTCGATGTAGGATGGCCGATCTTGTTTCGTAAATGTTATTTTTGCAAGATCAGTTGAGATTTGTTGAAAATAAGCCGAAGGGTAATTTCCAAAAGTGCTCCCGAAAGAGTTGGGCGCTTTTGATTTGAACCTTGGATACTTCTCGCAAAATTGATTGGATATTATGTTAAGCTATTGTCTCGACTTGGGTGATATTTGTGCCTTTTTTGTTTTTATTTAAATTTTCGATAGAAATATTCGCTTCTATTTTTATAGTTATCTAACAATCCATCATTTGAAATTGTTTAAATGCTATAACTGTAAACTTGTTCCGAAACATACTACTTTTCGATTTTTTAAAGCTCAATTGTAGCGCTCGCTTGCAGTTGCCAATTGTAGCGCTCAACGATAACGCTCAGTTGTAGCGCCCAATATATAGTTTAAATATAATAATAATATTTTTTTAATGAATAAAAAAAAAAAATAAAAAATAAAAAATAAATATATCTAAAAAATAGGGCTCAAATTATTCCGAGACGTTTCTCGTACATCTTTGTTTAAATATTGTTCGTGATTGAAAAATTATCCAAAAAAAAAAAAAAAGGGTTGCAGCGGAGGTACGGCCGCAACGTATGATACGTCGTGGGGCCCGCGCAAGTACGTTGTCGGCTACACATTTTGTTTCATTATTACCCTTTAAGACCAATCTCCCGTCTCTTTAAATATTTATTTACTTTTCATTCTCTTTAGTATTTTTTTTTGTTTGCCGTAATGTGTCGCTAACCAAAGACGCCACTTCCGTTTCATGAAAATATTTGAAACTAGGCCGCTTACCCGTGACCAAAGACGTACCATACGTCAAAATAACATTATCTACTGACATGATAGGCCTGCGAAAACGTCATTCATTAGAATGGCCACTTGGGGTGCCACTATCTCTGCCGCATAACCACAGCGCCATCTATGGAGAAAGTGATTGCGCTGTGGCTCTAATTGCACTCGCTGCAGTTATCTTACCGAATTTGGACTCCTGCACACGTCGGCTATATCTCCTGTCATCTTGGGTGGGGACCCGATGTTCCCCAGTCAATTCGGTTTTGTGGTTGTGGATGTGTTGGATCAGCGCCAACCATGCTGACAGTTTGTTGACAACTCAGTCGATCATGTATCTTAGCTACGAAAACAAATATAAAACCCGAGAACAGGTGACGCGAACCAAACTTTGCATAAATATGTAAATGTCAAGCTGTCTAGTTAATTTAGCGCGTGGACAATGTTCGTATTTTATATTTAAATTTCTTTTGACATGTGTTTTTTTTTTGTCTCCTTTTCAATTTGCAGCTGTCATCTGCCGCCAGAATGTGTTGTCGCTGCTGTACCTGCTGCTCCTGTTGGGAGCGCCTGTGGTCTCACTACCGTCTCCCAAGACAATGGCCGGTATGTCCACCCCCACCAATTTAGGTGACATCTTTATGCCGGAACACGCAAGTTACGAGAAAACGTGTCTGTGAGGGAAAAACCACGAGTCAATGTCCAATGAATGACTTGTTTTGAGGTCTAGCGATTTGTCAGATTGGTAGACTACGACGTAATATTAAATGATGTATGGGTTGTTGGTGAATTGAATGGAAAGGATGGTGTTTGCATTGAAAAGACCAATGAACTCGAGCGAATTGATACTTCTGATTAGTACTTCTGATATTAATTAAAAGTGAATACTAAAAATATAAAAATGAAAACTAGCGAAAAGAAAAAAGATGTGTGATTCTTGTATTCACTTTAATTCAAATGTATTATTATGTTGGAATTGAAATTTATTATTAGTTTTTTGACAAGACTAATAAAATAATTTAGATCGCTCTACGCGCCTTCTATCTTTTCTTTTATATGGCATTTTTTTATTATTATTTTGGTCATTCAAAAATGACTGGCTAATAAATTAGTCGTAATGAAAACCATGGAAATTTTTTTTTTCATCGTGAAGAAATTCTTGTTTTTGATCAGGGAAACTTTGATTTTGATCAGTGAGAATCAAGGAAAATTTTGATTTTGTTTGGGGAAAGTCAGGGAAACTGATTTTTAGTTTTCAGTTCCGTGCAATAAAATTAACCTTTTGACTTTTTGCCAGCAGTGAATATGTCGCATTGCCGTGGCACGTGCAAAATCGAATCGATTTTGTGGATCTGCTTGCGTCAGTTGAGTTGTGTGCCCAGCTGCAGTTTCCCTTTTGTTTGGTTCCTCTCACCACGGCTGTTCCAGCCTAGCTCGACATTTTCCAATATTTACTTTGCCGTAAACTATGTCGACGTCTGTGCATTGCAGAATCTCCCCCCACATTTTACCATTTACGGCATTCTTTTGATGTGCCGAAATCCTGTTGACACGAAAAATGACAGATTTTTATCTTTTTGTGAGCGACTTGGTGCGCCAATAGGCAACAAGTTACGCTGCCAAATAGAAACTTTGATAGGATTTTTTTTTTCAACTTTAGGGTACAGTCTTGATCAAAGCTGGTGGCTGTAAGTTCCTAATGTGATACTGCTTGGTATTAGAAGCGTATTGATAATCGTTATGGGGGAACTTAGGGGTGGATCCTGCAGCCTGGCTATTCCAGCTGCCATTCCCCATTCCTTCCCTTCCCTGCCCCTCACATATCTCCATAGAGATCCGAGGGTGCAGTAAGTAATCCTGTAGTGCACTAGGCACTACGGTGATTTAAAAAAAATAAAAAATAGAAGAGAAAAAAAATAGATAACGTGGAAACACGACAAAATGACGTACCGTCTTTTTCACTGGTAGGTTTTTTTAAATAGAAATTTTAAATTATCTTAAGAAACTCATTCGACCGGCAAAAGTGAAGGGAATGGAAGGGAAGGCAGCTGATATAGCCAAATTGCCTTTGTATCACCCTGCTCTGGGCTCTGGGCTCTGGACAGGGACAGGAAATGTGAATGCTGCCCCCGACAGTCAGCAATCACTCATCACTCACATGTCATGCGAGAAGGCGACATGATTAATTTAGAGGGGAGCTTGTCCTTCGCAGTGAAAGGTCATTATGTTATACCATGCAGTCACGCACGATCTTGTTGTTTAACTACAAGTAAAAGTGAATGACTTGTCAAAATCAACTCACGTCATGATAAATAAATGCACATAACTAACAAATATGTCATTTTTTAACCAATTATCACCCTCCAAAGAACCAAATGGAAGAAGCAGATGACAGCTCGCATGAAGATGGCCCAACGCCAGGGTCTGTGGGCCACTGGTGGCGCCCTCTATCGCACCTCGCCATCCCTCACCGCCCCCTTCTTGCCCAGCAGCGCCACCGCTGCAGCCGCCACGTGCTACGCCCAGACACACCACGTGCACATCCCACGTGCTCATCACCCATTCGCCGCCACACCCACCGCCCACCTGCATCATCACGCGCATCCCCACGTGCAAGTGCATCACCATCATCATCACGCCACCGCGCAACTACTTCCGCTTCCGGTCTCTGCCGGAAGTGGCGGCGACTTCCGAGAGGAGGAGGCCTTAGGGGGCGCTGTGGTCGTGGTGGACATGACGTGATAAGGTTATCACGTCACAGCTTGCTGAGCTCATATGAGTTGCACGTATTACTCCAATTGGAACAGGATGATAAGGGGTGCTTTACGAAATTGGCCCAAAATCCCCATTCGTGAATGATAACTGTTAATCGGTAGCGCGACGCGATTCGAATGGAAGGGGCACGAATACGTGACAATATTTTGTTAATGTATCTGCGTAACTGAAGGATATTAATTGGACCTGCACAATTGAGTAAAGAAGTATTTAGGACAAAAAACTAAGTCAGTTCGTTTGATTCGTTTCGATTACGGTATGAATTACACACTGTAAAGACTGCTCAAGATTTATAACGAAAATGTAGTTCATTGTAAATATCTGTTTCTCAATTTTCTTTTCCGTTACAAATATCATTACAAATAAAATGGAAGTTTTTCTTTGTTTCACCAACCCATCGAATATATAAAAAATCGTTTAATCAGTTTGGTTGTTTGCCGCTTGACGGCGCACTAAAAACGACTTTGGCGTAACCTGCAAACATTTAAAGAATAATTCCATCCACAACCGCAACTACGCTGTGTCCGTGAGGTAGCATGCTCGCTCACCAACCAGCGGATCTGGGTTCGATTCCCAGCGTAGCCGATCGTTTGATTGGCTCGTGGTACTGCGCGGGGAAAGGCAATGACAATTGACAAGCCACCTCTGAATTCTGCCAAGAAAACTCAGAGGGCTTCTGCTCCCTGAAGTCACCAGGTATCGAGGGTCGGAGTCCGGAGACGACACGAAGGACTTAACAACAACATATTTAACTAATTGAGTTTGTCTGATCCTTGAATAATTTAAGTTCGCGGATCCATACCAAAGCTGGCCTAATTATGGCCTAATTCATCCCTTAAATAATTTGCCACGTTTGGTGAGCGCATCGTCCAGCACACTTTTCACGCAGGTATATAACAACGACGGAACTGGGGCCAAGGCGACAGATTCAGGCCAAGGCAAGGCGACACTGTCCTGGCAATAATTGCGTTTTTTCTCCCGTGCCTGAGCTTGTATGAACAGTTGTGGCAGCCGCGCGGTCATTTATTGGGGTCACGTGCGTGGGGGAGATCGTCTAAGGTGGATTAGTGGACGCGCTCCACAGTCTTGAGTTAGCTTTTTTTCTGAGTAGCCTCCTCCCATACGGCCATCAACTACCAAACCAAAACGAAGACTACACAGACGATGGATGTCGAGATGATTTTGGTGTCGGTATCTGTAAATCCAATATGTTTTTTTCTCATCGCCGATTTTTGTTCCACATCGTTTTTATTTTTGTTTATTTGAAAATTATGCTATGCCTTGATTTGAAAAGGTTTTTTTCTAGATTTGCACCCAACAATTACTACCATAGTAAATTATTAGCCTCGATTAACATTGTTGTGCCAGCAGAATCAGATCAATAATGCTGCCTTCTCTAATACTATTTTTTTTAAATTAAAACATCAATGTAATAAAAACAAAGAAATAAATGACAACAATAAAATAAAATAATAAAGTAAAACCAATAGAAAATAAATTTAATAAAAACAACAAATCTTTCAATTTATAGTTTAATATTATTAGTATTATTTAATATATAAATTAAAAATAAAAAATAAATATTTTTTGTCTTGCTTGTTTAGGCTTGCCACACAGTTCGAAGTCGATTCCTCCGCTGACCGGATCGCTGTCGGCCGTGAGCAACGGCACCACACTCAAGCCAACCCCGCACCACTCCAACGCCTCCGCCAACGTGCCTCCCCTCAGCCAGGTGTCGCCCGGCGCCCACCACGGCAATGCCAAGAGCTCCAGTTTCGCCGCCGCCCTGCGCAAGTTGGCCGAGCAGGCCACCGATCCTGTCGGTCAGTACATTCATTTCGTCATCGTCATATGTGCAAGCAGAAATGGTTACGCCGGCCGGTCTGCCTGCGAGTTTTAAAATAAGTATCTTAAGAAATACCTCCTATACAATGTAACTGAAACTGTAACTGAAAAATTAATCTTAAATCACTGTCAAAATTTCAACCTTTCTGTTTTTCCCTGTCGGCCACAGACAAGGACCTGTCACCCGTGTCGTCCGAGTCGCCGCCATGCCCGGCCCCTGGCCCCAAGCGGGCGCCGCCGCCCCTGATCCTGTCCAGCGACATGCACCATCCGGTTGTCTCTTCCTCCTCCGCCGCTTCCCTCTCGCTGGTCTCCAGCTTCGTATCGCCGCCGCCAGCCATGGTTGCCAACTCGCAGCCGCACCACGGCTACGGTGACGGACGCAAGGTGTGTAGCAATGGGGGCTCTTTCTTATTTTTCTCGGCACTGGCTATTTCAGATTTAAATGGGGTAAATCCCGCACGTCTGACTTAGGTAGGGATCTTTAACGTGTACCTGACAACGTCGTTTCACAAGCCGTGAGACCCGTGTTTGACAACAAGCACGGGGTCGAGACGAGAGTTGTACATAGATCTATCACGAGTGATCACAAGCATCGCCTTAACACCATTCGTGAGGAAGATCAATGTCATTTTGAGGATAGATGTTTCTCGTTTTCTCTGGTCGAGAACTAACTCATCTTCAAAATCGAAGATCAATGTACGGCAAAAATGTCGTCGTGAATTAAAAATAAAATAAAAATAACGAAGAAACCTTACTGCTTACTGTTCTTACTGCTTACTGTTCTTACTGCTTTGTGCACATTTTTGGAGCCTCGCCAGCTCAGTCGTCTTCATACCCAGTTTTGTCCTGGTTTCTTAGTTATTTTTATTTTAATCACGGGATCAACTGGGCAATCGGTGTTGACTTTTAACTTGCAAAGCAGAGTAAACAGGAGATTCTATTCATGCAGTTCTATGTACTCCTAAGCAACATCGCTTGTTTCTTCCCCTTCTCCCACACAGCAGAGTTTAGACCACTCGCTAACCCACCACAGCCGCAGTCACCGCCACGAGCTCTACGACGACCACTCCACCAGCGAATCTCGTCACAACGAGCGTGACCGCGACGCGGACGACTCCGCCAGTGTGGAGCGGCATGGCCCCGGCAGCCGGACCACCGCCCCCGGCAGTCCGCCTCCGTCGTACGGCGAGCGCGAGTCGGATCTGCAGCGTCGTCTGGCGGCCGGCTACCTACGTGGCCAACCCCCCTTGTCGTCGCACCCGCTCTCGGTGGGCGAGTTCTCGCCCGTGGATAAGCCGGGTGGTGGTGGCGGTGGTGAGAGTGGCAGTAATACGACGCACTCTATGACGTATGGCGAACGGGGTCGAGAGGAGTTGCGCTATTCAAGTACCAATGGGCTGCTGAGTTCGCACTCGCAGCCGCTTCCACATAGGTAAGTTGCTCCTTGCTGATCGAATATGGTTACGGGTTTTTAAAAAAACTGTTTTGGAGGCTAACCAGCGTATTCGACTCGAAGCCCCTTTGGGGACGACCTGGTATTTTTTTTTCTAAATTATGGCTTCTGACCTTAGTTGTGATTTTTAACGTGTGTGTGACAACGTGCACGACTACTTCCATTCCGAAGGAAGACTGATGTTCTAATTTATCTCGCCTTCGCGCGTTTTAATTTATCGCGAGTCGGTCGGGAATTGAACCCGCGTCACGGGAATGGTAGTCCAATACGCTAACTAGTATACCACACCGTCCACATTGCACCTCTCTCCAGTGTTGGGTTCGTTCCTTTTTAAAAGGAACTAGTTCCCGTTCCCGTTCCTCCGATCAAAAAAGGAAC
>JAUJYS010005833.1:0-10762 GCA_033995665.1 Melogona broelemanni | reverse complement strand
TCCTGGCGACTAGATTTGAACATGTTCAATTCTATTCGCCGCGAATGCATTCGCAGCTCACGTGCAGTGCCGCCTAGCTGCTGTACTCTTGCTGCAATTTGCGCGCTTCAGCTGCATTTGCCGCGATTATTCGCCTAGTGAAATACCGCCTTAACTGCATATTTAACTTCCTTGATCAACCCACATATTACGGAGGCGGCGCTTGTGGACTAAATCGAGATAACTTCGCCCAATATATTTTAGTTGCATGGGATGGGCGCAATAACTTTGTTGGTGGGGATGGTTTGATTGCTATAATTAATAGAAAATGTGCTCTGATTTTTAAGTTGGTATATTGAATTAGAGGCGATATCAAATTATAACCCTCACAAATTTGGACGAGTTTCACGGCAAAAATGATCAACGCAGGTTTCCATAGCTCGCCTCCATCCCCTAATTTCGTGCCACCAGCAATATAATTGTTGGGTAGGGACGGAACGGAAGTACGAACCGATGGCTCAGTGGGTATGGGGACATGATACGAAGTTAACGGTCCCGGGTTCGATTCACGGCGCAGGCTATCGTTTATTTGTTATCCAGGGGCACTGGCGTCACCCCTGAGCTTCCATTAGGGAGTCCACCCCTGAGCTTTCATTAGGGAGTCCAGAGCTCAGGGGTGGATCCTGCAGTCTGGCTATTCCAGCTGCTATCCCTCTTCCCATCCCTGCCCCTTACATATCTCCAAAGAGACACGAGGGTGTAGTAATCCTGTAGTGCACTAGCATTGGCATTGGTAACTTTTTCTAGGAAGGTACGAGACGCTTTCTAGGCAGGAAGGTGCGCTTCGAATGATTTCGTCCACTTTTGTAGAAAATGTAGCGGTCGTTCCTTTTACTGTGTGTACAACATTTAAATATTAATATTACACCTCGTACTATTTAAATATAATAAAATATCAAAGGCTAAGTTACACGTTCAAGACATGAGCGACCTGAAAATTCGGTGTCGTGTGGGGTGCGTAGCGAAACTGACTAACCTAACCAAAAACATAACATAAAGTGACTAATCAGGTGAGACTGACTTTCGCTACGCGCCCCACTCGACACCGTATTTTCAGGTCGCTTATGTCCTGAACGTGTAACTTAGCCAATATCAAGTAATAATGCTCACATTTTATGCATAAGGGATAAAAATTCCAATGTAATTGTTGGAGTAAATTGAATGTTAGATATTTTCATCTGTTTAGAAATATATCGAAATAATGGCCTTGTTTGATAGCCTCGGAGCCACACGAAAGATGATTGAACAACTCGATATTCCTAAAATAGCTAAAAGGAAAAGATACGTACAACAATGTGTGCGAAAAATGTTGTGCGTGGATGGAACCCCGTAGTTTTTAGATCTGGGTCATAAATAAAGCCAGTGCTGCAGCATGGTGATGACTGGGTATGGGTTGCTAGCAGAGGGATTTTCACAAACTTGTTTCTTGATGTATATAGTGCGCAAAGTTGCCGGAGCGGAATTTTCCAATTCATTTCCAAACTGTCAGCTAAGTTTATCCTAGTTCATGTCGATGAGAGAAATAATGGGGCAGTAACCATTTTCCTTGGAAAATGATAAAATGCATGAAATGGTGGAGAGCGGCAGAAAAAGTGGAAAACCATGTATTAAGTGGATGGTTGGGAGAGTTCAGGGTTAAATCTTCTACAGCTGCGGGATTCTACGTTTGGGAAATACGTACACATCTACAGTATGTCCGTGTGCAGTGCCTGCTTTTTTTAAAAATTGCGGCCCTTTTAAACCAGGTTGCGAACCTCCTAGAGACTTGAAATTTTGGAACAATTTGGAATTTGGAAAAAGTTAAAACTCGCGGAACATTTTTATCATTCAAAATTTCATTGTGTTCTACGAATCCTGGAAAAAGTTATTAATATTTTATTTAAAATCAATTGGCCAAGGATAGGACAAAATGTTCATTACAAATGACCACAAGAATTTAGTTTTCAACCTAATTCTATGAAAAGTTTTGATCAAAGATTAGGTTGTCATATTTTCATGAGCTTCTGGCATTCATGAATTTTCATGAGCTTGCATGAGCTTTTTGTATTAATGAATGTGCAAATGTACGTACCGATGGCTCAGTGGGTATGGCGAAATCCTACGAAGCCGACGGTCCCGGGTTCGATTCCCAGCGCACGCTTTCGTTTATTCGTTAGCCTGGGGTATTGGCGTCACCCCTGAGCTTCCATTACGGAGTTCAGAGCTTAGGGGTGTATCCTGCATCCTGCCCTTCCCTGCCCCTCACATATCTCCAAAGAAACACGAGGGTGCAGTAATCCTGTAGTGCACTAGGAGCTACGGTGATTTAAAAAAAAAAAAAAAATGAGCTTTCATGAGCTTGCATGAGTTTTTGGCATTAAGGAGTTTTCATGAGCTTGCTTGAGCTTTTGGCATCCATTCCAATGAATTTTGTTGAAAAATTCGGGTTTTTAATATTAGAAACTTTCTATTAAGATGAGCATCTCTAAAATGAAAGTTTTTATCAGAAAAAAGGAAGTTTTTTGCATTTACTTGTTAACACCCCTGAGCTCTGGACTCCCTAATGGAAGCACAGGGGTGACGCCAGTACCGCAGCTCGTCGAATGCTCGTCGAAACGACTGCTTCTGCCGGGAATCGAACCCGGGACCACCGCTTTTTGTTTTTCTTTTTTTTCTTTTTGTTTGGCATCCCGCTAAAGCAAACGTCGTATACCCGATTGCCAATCAAGGTTTTTTTTTTTGCCCGTACAGCTAGCTTCTTGTCCAACGGGACCAGAAGGTCCCAGGTGGATGTTTACAGCTCAACTCTTCAACTGACACGTTTGAGGATATGATTTTTGTAAACACGCGTTTGTTTGTTCAACTGTATCGCTGATACTCATTCGCTGTTACAGCGCGTGCAGGCAATGCAAAACCGCGCGCTATACAGCGATCTGGTTCTGAATTTCGAACGCTTTTCTGTCAGAAATTAGGCCAACTTCCGTTTGTTGGCTGTAATTGTATTGGTGGCGGCCAATGGCGTCAGTTTAAAAAAAAAAACAAAAAAAAACGCGATTCACTTGAATTGAGGAGCGATAACGAATCGCATTTTCGTATCTGTTTACGCAAATTATATTGTAGCTGATTTATTGAATGTGTTTGGGTTTCTCGATAAGCTTGTCTGTCAACGGCTTTGTTGACGCCATGGAATTTATCGACCATAGCTTAGGCATGCATGGAATTATGTTTTTTTTATCCACTGAAGATTTCGTTGTGGACGTATTGTAGCAGTTTGTCAAGGTCTATGTGAAGAAAACGAAAAATTACTAGACTCATTTTATTAACTGATAGCAGTAAATGTATTTGAAAGGTGCAGTTTCAACGAATTTTAACCTTTTTATTTCGTTGGAACATCCACGTAATTTTTACAGGTTTCGTTTGAGTTTACCCTTACAAGCAAGCTATTCTAGACGGATTTCTATGTCTATTGTATTTCCTAAGCTCTTTGATTTGCAATATGCACCAATTCAATTTATTGCAAAATTTAATGTTTTCATCATGATAAAAGGATTGCCAATTGGCACTGCTACACTTCAAATTGAGTGCCAGTAAATTGGATTGGATTAACCGTCTTTGATCATTTTCCAAAAGTGGATCCCGGTTCAAAATATGTGGTCATTGCGAAGGTCAATAGTTTGTACTTTTCGTCGCAATCACGGTTTTATTTATTTATCCGACGACTTGAACGAAGTGACCGCTGCTTTTGGTCGTAGAGCGCCGAGACGCTGGGGGCATGCGTACTAATAACGGTCATCCTCCTGAGATCCTACGTGCTCACATTTTCTTTTCGACGTATGCAATCCGGCCCACTACTCTGCAAATATGCTCTGAACTTGTACCGTGTTTTCTATGCTGCCAACCGTTGAACAGATAAAGAAGAGAACATTTTATCAATTACAATCGATGAACAGCAATCGATTGCCAATGCAACAACAGCAAGCAACAAACACTCTACAAAATCTGTTCAACCTTACGTAAGCTTTTATTATTAATTATCATGGATATAATTGATATTTTTTTATAATATCAATGACATTTTTCTATTGGCTCATCCGATTGCAAGCGCAATTGGCTCATACAAAGTAATTGACACAATGCGGTGTGGCTCCTGACCTCAAAAAAATAAGTCAGTTAACCAGGAGCTCGCGTTCAAACTTCAAAGGGTGACCAAAAAGCCTCCTTTCCCATCCATACCTATCAGTCCACACGTGTAAGCCGTTACGTTGATAAATCCACGACCCCATGATCTACCGTAAAACACTTGTCCAGACAAAGATGATCCCAAAAAATTACTGTAACAAACTGAAAATGCAACGAAAGTTGTTCCGTATTGGTGGTAGCAGGTCTCAGCAGGTTATCTATCCTTCTTCTCTAATGTCCTCCCCATTCCATATTTTTCTCCCTTCCACGCTTCCAGCGACAGTGTATCCCATATTAATGATGATGTACGATTTATTGTCCATCCAATTTTCGCGAGCTGCGGCCGCTCGGCTGGCGCCGGTGCTGTAGACGGAGGGATGGCCGGCCAGCAGCAGCACCGCATACTGTATATATACACGTACGAATCGTGCGCAGACGCGCACGCGGCTTTCATGACCTTTTCCTCGCCACTCCAATCTCCGCCTGATTCGTGGTCAACCAACAGCAGATTCAATTGTTGGACAATAAAAGCGCTAAGTGGCGCGAAGCTGACGGCCCGAGCAAGAAGCGGGAGACGCGGATTCTCAATCCTGCGACCACGCGGAATACTAGCACATGGCGATTTCTGTCTCTATGGCTTAACACACAGACTTTTCCTACTTGGAAAACGTTTATGAACCTGATTGTGCTAGTCGATTTCGTTGTGTATCTCGTCTTGAGCGAGACGTTTTAAGTCAGGTGACACACGAGACTTCGAGTGACAAAATATTTTATCCTCTTCTTTGAAGGTGGGGATTCTGAGATTTAAAAAAAATGTGTTTAAAAAAATTGCGATTTCATTATTTTTTATCTGAGCTTATTAATTATGTTGTATTTTTTGTGATACAATTTCAAATGGATTTGTAATGATTTTATTGCGCCAAAATATGGCAGATTTTATTTAAGCTTTCGGAACACTTTTTTTAAATATTTTTTTGCGATTAAATTTTATATTACGTTAAACATTTTGCCTTTAAAGTCAACGTTTTTTTTATTATTTTATGTGTGGCGATTTATTGTTGAGCCAAGTCGGTATCTTGTCGGGGGTTTCTTCGTCAGGTTTTAAGCACTTCTCTCGCACAGCTGCACCGCATAGCACGCCGTTTGATGCTCGCAGTGAATGCCCATTTCAAGAGGTAGCTCAAACCTCAAGCATCGCATTGGGCGAGGTTTTCATGCCGAGAACACCCATGCTTTATTAATCCTCATTTTATACCAACATTTTATTTAATACGCGTTCATGTTTCTCGACTGTTTGATAAGTCAATTTCAAACGCAAGCGCGGTATTTACCTCTTGATTGTGCGTCAGCTAGTTGATTTACCAATTTTACTATTTATGAGGGTTTATCTGGCGATCACGCGCATTGGCACGAAATGCAACATTACAAATTTAATTTATGGAAATTAACGGGACATTTCGCTGTTGGAATTATTATTGCTAAGTCGAGGTTTGCGAATGGTTTTCACGATCCGAGAGTGCGATTGGGGTTAGGGTTAGGTCGGGATGACTACTGGCGTCTGCCGATTCTCTGCTCCGAACTGCGTGGGCGACAGATTGTGGAATGCCGCCATGCATTGTTGATGCGAAATCGAAGGGCACCGGGGGCCGCGCGCGCTCTGCGAAAGGCGAAGCGCGTGCGCAAATTGGTTGAAACTTTTGCGTCGGCGCAATTTTAATTGAGCGCGACATTAAATAAGTTCTGACTGGGAGGTCATTTTCATTAGGACGATTCGCCAATAGTTCTAGTGACTGGTGACTTGACTGCTTACCATATTCGAATGAAGTTGATAGCTAGATAGATTGTTTATTGGTTTTGTGGATTTAGTTGTTGCCAAAACTCATTAACTTTTTTGTTTAATCCACAACAACGTTTCATAAATTTTAATGAATCCAAAAATTCAGGTATGGTCTAGGAAGAAAACTTTACCATTGCCTGTACCTGCATTTTTTTAGTGTTACAATTGATTTGCTAATTTTTAATATTTCAAAACAAAATGGTTTAACAATAATGACAAACTGCGATCGACAACGATAACTAGCCGAAATCTCGTGCGGTATGTTTCTGAACCTCATGATTTAATTCTTACCGTGACTTACAATTGGTTTTTATTCTACTGATTTTATATATGATTTTATTTTTTATTGTTAGTCATTTAACTATATTTTTCAAACTTGTAAGCTTTGCGCCAAAGTTGAAGAAAAAAACGCATTTTTTAATTTTTTTAATTACCTAATTTAATTAATTAGTCACACCAATCATTCATTCCGATTGCGCTCAGTTTTCAAAGATAGCGTTAAATATTTGAAAGTTTGCGTGAAGTATCGACGTGGTGACGCGATAAAAAAAAGCATCAAAAATTGTATCGTAATGTTCAGTTTTCAGAACATTCCCAATTTTTCCACCTGTACGGCAAAGTAACATTTCCGCCAGCGCCACGTCCTGACCTAATTTGCGCTCTGATCCACGGGTAGGCTTTTTGCTCTTTTCCGCGTCCTCTTTCCCTCGCTCTCTCTTTCTATCCCCGTCCATTCGTATTTGCACTGTTCTCACTCTCTCTTTGCGTCTCGGCGGACGCGGGTCACGAGTAGCGGCACAGCCGCCGACGGGTAAGCACCGCCGCGCGCTTTGCGGGCGGCGGCGGCGGCAGCAGCAGCAACGAGAACGTGCGGTTCTGGCGCGCGCGCGATCGGGCGCGAGCGAACCGCGTACCGCGGCCGCCCCGCGTGCGAGGTCACGTCGCGCGCTGTTTTACGGCTCACTGCTGGCCTGCTGCGCCGCCGGGTCGCCGGGAGCAGAACGAGACGCCACTTCTTTCGTCACCTCTCTATTGGTTGCTTTCGCCAACGCTGGTGGCGCCATCACGCACGTGGCGTGGGCCACTGGCGAGAATCATTTCTAAACTGCTGAAAACGAAATCAACAATGTCATTTAAAAATTGTTACGAAAAGTATAGTCAAAATGTAATCTGCATTGGGCTCGAAGTAGACTGAAACGTTGGCCAATGAAGATTAAAGTAGCGCCATCTTGTGACAATGCGACACGCCAATAGACACAGCTGCTTCTCGCTTCATTGGTCGAGCCGGTGGCGCCCCATGTCGGCGATCTTACTGATGATGATGCTGTAATAATAATGTGGCAGTGGCTGACTTTTCCACCTGAGAGCGGCTTCTCCCTGCGCGTCCGTTGCGATTCGGAGCACAGAAATAAAGTGTGAATGACAGTTCGCTGAGTGAATGGGACCGGAAGTTGATTTAACAAGTCTTATTGCGTTTTTTTATTTTATGGGAGGGATTTTCGGGAGGGCAATTTCATAATCTATTGGCGTTTCTCTGAAGCTTGAACTCTACTTTGCTGGCTTAGTTATTCAATGGTGCTAAGAAAAAAATTAGAACAGATTAGCTCATTTCCTAAATTATTTTATTGGCCTAATCTCCCCTAATTTTTTTCTTCGTTAATTATTACCATATTTTCAGAGGTTCTATGAGATTTAAACTTGTTTCACCTTCGCCCAACACCAATTGAATGCTGCCTCTTTAATTAACCAACTGGTCGTGACATTTCCATATCTCATTTGCTCCCACCTAGCGCGGTCGACTGGATCCCGCCACGAGGTGGCGCCAGTCGTCGCCTCGTCGCCTCGCCGTGTGATGGAGCTCATCTCTGGCGTCTGTCGGCGTCCGAGGGCTCTGCGGTGTTAATGGGTTGGCCGATGGCCACGTCGCCAAACCAAGTGACCGTCGTCGAGATTTTTACGCTTTTAAAATTAAGTATGCGCGCAATTTATATAACGGAGCATTAGCATAATATTAGTCCTCACGCTCTCTCGCGCCAGTTTGGGCCGTGTGCGTGTCCCGTTATGCTGCGACTGAGCGTGTACTATGTGTTGTATGTATATATACACAGTGCGGGCGCCGAACACGACGTTGCCGCTGCATTTGTCACTCATTAAAGATAAGCGCGGGACATGTTTATTGTATATTTGCGGTCACCGTTATGCGAACTAAAGTCATACGCTACTTTTTTTTTCGTAAACGCGCACTCTACAGATTACACTGCCTCTGTGTATTTCTGTTTTAGTAAGTTGTAGGCAGCACAATTAAATTATAGCATTAGGTGTAATGAAACTTTAATTGCGTCAATATTAATATATCGAAGTGATATTATTATTATTTTTTTTTTTTAATTGTCGTTATTGATAAAAATGTTCTCGAAAAGGAAGCTACTAATTCTTTCTCGTATTTTTAGTCGCATATTGACTTTCAAACAAATTCATTGCTTATCAAACAAAAACAAAAAACTTCTAAATAAACAAACTTCTTAAAAATGTAGACATTATCTTTTTTTTTGTCACAGTGTTTGTCAAAAAATTGTGTACAATGCGAGTGCAAACACCCTAATGTAGATTTTGTTTTTTGTTTGTTTTGGGGAAAAAAAATATGTTAGAACACAAATTGTGCAGTTTTTTTTCCAAAAATTTGCTTCGCACTTAAAAATTAAAAAGGTTCACGAAAATAAATTATATTGGGTAATAGGAATGCGAAACCTTAGGTGTTTGCTTAGTCAATTCATAAACGTATACACTGATCGGGGATGCTTGTTGTCACTGAGTCTTGCAAAACGGTTCGGCCTTGAGGTTGCAGAATTCGTTTATGTACATTTGCATCCGCGACCACGGCTGGTGAATTCATTTTGCGTACACGTGACAGCGTATACAGTATCTATTTATTTTCACGTTTACTCGATGCTCACTCATAATTATAAGGACAGTTGAGAGGCGCGCAAACTGTATAATTCCGCGAGGCCATGCAGAAATTCGATTACTCTGCACTTCATATTCACAGTAAAATGTTGTGATGGACAATAGCTTTGCTACGAACTAGGCAAAGAGATGCAGTGTTAGAGACTATGGCAGAATTTTCGTGTCCTCTCCAAGATGGAGATGAATTTTTCCACTTTTTCCCACTTTTGAAGTGAACATCACAAAATAAGGGAAAAGTATAAAAAAAATCATCTTCATCTTGATCACAAAACATGTTTAGGTTTTAAATGAATGGCAAGGATAATTTGATGTATCCAAGCAGTTCATAATTAGTTTCTTACGTTTGCCGCATTTTGTGAACATGACATGCTCATTAATGTGAATGTTTTATCTATTCTGATTTTTTTTTTTCTTTCTTTTGGATATGACTATTACTAATGAGATATGTTCAGCTGCTTTGGTTTGCGGCTTTAATGGAGTCCACATTGATGAAACGTACTGTATGTAAGTCAGTTGAGATCAACATCTAAAATGAACATAATAATCATGCTTCGGCGCCTACATTGACTTATAAATGTAATTAAACTTTTCTACTGCGCAACATTTCCTTGTTAGAACCACTCAATCATGTTGTCTTAGCGCTTAGGTCAGTTTTCAGACATATTAAATTAAAGGGTAGCTGAAGAATCATATGTATTTATCAATAAAAATAAATATTTTTTTCCTTAATGTGAAAAGGTTTTTTATTGACAATCAAATGGGTTATTCTGTACCCCTGTTACTCACTTGAGCAGTTAATTGTAAAGGGGCACATCTTCACCAGTACCTCGGAATCGGATAAGGAAAGCCCGAGCCGGGAATCGAGCCCGGAATCGTCGCACACTACGTTATCGTCTCGCGTTATTGGTTCATCGGCGCTCTCCTGCTCAACTTATTTCGAATTCGTTTTTTTTTCTCGTAAATAAAAAAAATATACGCGGTAAACAAAATAAAATTTTGTATATTTTTATTTTACTAGTCAATGCAAGTAATCTGTCCTTTTGTCATCGGTTCGTCCGCTCTTTGAGCCTCAACTTATTTCGTATTCGATGCATTTCTCGATTTCCAAACGTCGAACAGATTTTCGGAATACAAACCCATAAACACAGAATTGTATGGAAACTGCTGGTGCGTGCATGCACTCGGATGTCTATACTCACATATACACAGATTGAGCCCGACACCGATCCCCGCCGATTTAACCAATCGCGACGAAGCTAACGTGCCAGTGTCGCCATGTGCCCAGGCATCTCATCACCACCAACCAACCACACGCGCGCTACCTAAAGTCATCAAGGCATTGCGCTCAATAATTCACTTTGACTGTCATTGCGTTGCGATGTCGGCGGGAGCGCGTGCGCGCGCGAACACGCTCTCGTGCTCTTTCTCGCGCTCATCCGCGCTTCGGGGAGCGCTCCACGGGAGCGAAGCGCCTTCGATACGCTCCGCGCGTGCGAGTTACCGGGGGGGGGATGCTCCTCGGAAGATGTGTGCGCCCTGGGCTTAATGGAAAATTTTGTGTGATTTTGTACCCATTTGCACTGATTTTGGCGATGTGAATTAGATATCGGTATTTGCATCGATATTTGCTTCTTCGAGATATGGTAATATCTGTAGAAGTGGTCAACTCAACGGAGAGGTAGCGTGCTCGCTTACCAACCAGCGGATCTGGGTTCGATTCCCTGCGCAGCCGATTGTTGGATTGGCTTGTGGTACTGCGGGGAG
>JAUJYS010005832.1:0-10763 GCA_033995665.1 Melogona broelemanni | reverse complement strand
CCTCACATATCTCCATAGAGACACGAGGGTGCAGTAGTCCTGTAGTGCACTAGGCGCTACGGTGACTTTAAAAAAAATAATAAAAAATAAAAAAAGTCTTAAAAAATCACGAGTTAAGAACTTGTTAGCTCATCAAAGTCATTCCTAGTGAATGTAAATTGATGCAGAAAATTACGATTACGTTTAGTCGTCAAGAAAATGTAAATCAACCAGACCTGGTAATTTTTCATATTTTATTATTAATGACTGTTCAATGGCGCAGAATTTTAAAGACCTCCAGAGAAATAACTTGCTCCCTACTTGCAACTTCCATATGTAGGCCAAAACGATTACCAAATCTTTCGTATGTGAATTACGCTCGCAAAAATCAGAGCATAAACGAATTGGTGGACAAAAATGATTTTTCCATTACATATACTTTTCCGCGCAATCATGGTCTTCCCCCCTCCACACTCCCCCCTCCACTGATTTATTAAACTAGACTATATCCCACGGTACGAAATTTCGGCTGTAACGTCCCCATATATAGGATACGGCTGAGTCGTGAAGACTATGTTAGTTGGTGAAAATTCCTTCTGGTAATGTTGCCATTAAATCAAGCGGAAAACACACAAAAAAAAACATGTTTTTTTTTTTTCTTCTTTTATTTCTGTGGCGAGTTTGATGCACCGTACGGTGTTGGTTCATGACATTCAGGAATATTTATTTGATAATTGCGCGTTTCGCATTACGTAATCCGGTACTGCCGAATTTTGTAATTACTTAATTCGTTATTACGCAAAATAGGATGATCGGGGAAGGCGAGCATCAAATTAGTTTTTTTTTTTATCTGATCGAGTTGCATTCGCTAGATGACGAAGCAAAAAATAGTTGTTAGACTAGCTCGTGTGGAAAAAATAATAAAATGTGGAACTCTACATTGATCCATGCTTGAAATGAAGTTCACTATGTTGTTTAACTTGAGAAAGAAAATAATAATCGATGCACAATATTTGTCTTGAAAAAATTATAGTTTACTTGTATTTTTAACTAATTCAAATTTTTAAATATTCTTTTGGACCATTATAAATTGGAATATTTTTTTATAAAAAAATTCAATTAAAATTATTTTTAATTACTGATATACTTGTACTTGAAAAAGCTTTGCTGTAAAAAAAAATGACAAATCTGGCAGCACTTCTTAAGGAATTTGGGCGCATTTTATTATCGACAATTGATAAGTGTAATTTATCCTAATCATAATTATGAGTGTAATCCAAATTATTTGATAACATTGCATTACTATCCAAAAATAGGGGGCCTATCGATATTCACCCACAAAGATGAATCTGAAAATGTGATGCCGATGAACTCTTCAAAAACAAACTAAAATAAGATGCTTTATTTTATGATTTTGTTGTAAACAACACAATTATCCATTATGTAATCGCAGCCGTATTGTCTTAAGTTCTAAAACTTAGAGTTATTCTATGTTCCAATTCATTCATTCTTACTCGATTTTCCACCTATTGATCAGGTCAACAACACTTTAGTCTACCATTTCTACAAAAAAAGCATTCGCATGCAAGCGCGCATACAAATTACGTCATTGTTTCACACACACAAATAGCACAAAGTCAACGGCATTTAACATAATGTCGCTGTGTCGTCCGGCAGTGTGGTCAAACAAATACAATATCCTTTAAGCGAGCATAAACGCCGAACACACGCGATCTATGTACAATAAGATTGGTTTCATTTTTCGGTTAGATAATAAAAAAGACTATTAAAGAATTCACGCATGAATTCAACCATCATATATGGGGGGGGGGGGAGAAGTCTTTTTATTTTTTTTTCTTGCCAGCGCGCGCCGCGCAGACAATATAAAACCTGGAAGGCATTACACTAATTTAGCAATTATGAGATTTTATTATATTTGTTCGCGTTTCAGAAAAATCCGAAAAACTCTAAATATCTGCTCCAATTTTCACTATAAGCGCGCGCGAGCGCTTTCGTGAAAGAGTTATTTCTCCCCCTTTTATCGTTACACGAGAAAACACGCAAAAAATACACACGGAATCTCATTCAACCGTGACACACTTAAAGACAATGCGCTCGCTGCGTTTTTTTATATTATTTCAACGGGAAAAAAAAAATGTAGCTAAAACTGTGACAATCTGCAGATTCGGACAGTGTCTGCTCGAGTTCATTGTATCCTGAATTTCTGTATCTTTCTCTCTCTTTCTGTCTACAAAGTGGTCAGTTGTTCAGCGTGCAGAACAACGGTAATTTTCGTGCCGACCATCGGCAAAATTGTGCTACCGTTTTTCGCTCATTTTCTCTAAATTACGGTACGTTTTAATGATCCATCACGGCGTTCTTAGTTTGCATGGATAGAGTTCGGTGAGGCAGTAAAAAGAAAGAGAAAAAAAAAAGAGAGCAATGTTTTTGACCACACTGTATTTTTCAGTCTCCCCAGTATTGATACAGTTTATGTGATTGTCTCTGCATAGATACACGCAGACCTATATTTAGAGAACGGACCGGATGTTTAGTATTTTATCCATATTTTTTTAGATTGTTTTTTGCTTACGATTTCACTTTAATTGCCAATAGCAAATAGTTACCGTATTCAAGTTGCTATATCGACAACTTGAATGTTGTATACTACTATGAATACCGTCGCTTGAGAACCGTATTCGCAGGTTCCTAAATGGAGAAGTTGTTCACTATTGTCGTTCTGATGTTTAGTATTTTTTTTCATAACTTTTATGGTTTCTTTTGCTTACAGTTTAACAGCATTTGGCAACAAAGTTTTATACACATTTTATTTTTGGATTGGCAATAGTAAATATGCGAACTTAAGTATTAATAAAAATATATTTTCTTAAAACTGCAGCAAAAAAACTGGAATTGAAGTAGACAAGGTAGTTATCGATATAATTATTAACCATTTAATTTATCCTGAGTCTAAAATTGCCACCCTGTTTGGATTCATATAGATTGTATAGTGTCTTCGTGTTTAGATTGCTGCGCCATAAGCTTTAGAATAAACTGTCAATACCAGAAATAATGTCAGTAAGCAAAATGACCAAAGCACAGGGTTTGAAGCTGTTGACCACAGAAACGAAAATTGCGTTTTCCTCACCTAGACGTGAGATGGACTATACTTTAGTGAAAATACTGTGACGTCATTCACGACGTCACCATACCCACGTTCGTCTTACCCCGATTTTATTGAATCAAATTTTAAGTGCAGCGATATCTGGTCCACGCGCGCTCTTGTGCACATTCAGTTGATGCGTTTCACAGTGATACCGTTGACCGATTATGTAACTGCCCGGAGGGCCGAAAACAAGTGGTGAGGAGAGAGAGAGAGAATGGGAGGCGAAAGGCGTTTAGCCTGAGGAGAAAAAATGGGCGGGGTGAAGAGGGACGTTAGGAGCCGATGACATTTGTTACATTTGTAGTTATTTTTTTATTGTCTCCGTTATTTTTTTTTTCGATGCCTGGCGGGGAGGCAATGTGAAAAAAAAAGATATATGTTTGAAAACCAGAGCTGACCTTCCTGGTCAGTTGATAGCTCGAGGTGCGTAAATTAAGAGTTGTTGTTGTCCAGACATAGAGCCACATTAATGTACAGTTACTCCTTTTTTATATGCTGTACGTAACGTGTAGAGGGCATTTACACTAGTATTAACGCACGTAATACATTCCAATACATCGATATAATTAGTTCAGCTCTAAATGAAGGTATCTGGCAATAACGTTTTATATGCTCTATTAAAAAAATAGTGGTTGATCAAGCAGGTGAAGAGATTTAAGTTTTAAAATATGCTGTTAGAAATGACAATAAAAATAATTTTGCTGGTCAGATATCCAAATATGTTTTTAATTGGCAATTTGGATGTTAATTCGGTATTGTGAAATTTTTCACTATTTGTGGGCATAATTGTTGAATACATGTTAAAAAATATTACAATTAATACGATAAAGTATTATGATAATAAGTGATTGTTCAAAGTGCCAATTGACAAATTTTAATTGTAGTTGTTTCACGTACTTACATAAAATTGTCTAATTTATAATTAAATTAATAATTATAATGCAATGCCAGAATTCAGGTAATTTCGCAAATGTCTACTTCAATTTTTCTGCTTTGTACTTTGAGTCTCGCCAACTCAGTCGTCTTTTCATTACATTAAAATACCTACGAAATAATACAGTCATTATTTAATTGTTCAAAACAAATTTGTTGAAACAATTATTATTTAATTAATAAAATTTTAATTTTCGTTTTAATTTCAACAATGAAATTTTGAACAAAATTCGTTTCAAATGCGATGCAACTCATCATGGGTTAGAAATAGTGGTTAGTGGTGGAGAGGGAGAGGGGGGGGTAGGAACGTCGCGCAAGAGGCCCAATGCGCACAGAAAAGCAGCGTTGAAAAAAGCTCTGACTGCAGATAATATCAAGAGAGCCCGCTAAGCGATCGATACGCGGAGGCGTCAGTACGTTCGTAATGCGGAGGAATGCTACGTTTGCTCGCTGTGGTGCGTGTGTGATATGCCCTTTGATGCCCACGCATTTATAATCCATAGAGCGAGTGAGTTCGTGTGAAGAGCGAGTCCGTGTGAACCCGTTGACAAAGAGTGGCGAAACCAACGGTATCGACGATGTGATAGTGACCTCACAGTTCACTTGAAATCAGATGCTTATTGCCGTTTCTTTAAATAATGTTTCGATAAATAATTGATAGGTACAATATATTTCCATGTTGCTGATCTTAAATTGGACGTGTTCTGGTAGAAAATGAGTATGATTATCAATATTAATTGAGAAAAACTGATTATCAATATTGTTGCTGAACAAGAGAATGAGTCTTGGTGAAACGAAGTGAAGCTCAGAAGAAACTATGGTGCACAGATTTTCCTAAAGCATGTATGGAATATTTGAGTACCGTTGAAATAAACCATGATATAACAATGCATACTAATTAATAAGTAATTTTCGTGTGTATTGGTAATAATTTCTTACTTGTTAAATTTTATATCTTGTGATAGTTATACATGTATATTCATGGTTAAGCGCTATCTAAACTTACAATTCAATATATTTTACCGAAAATGAAGATACTAGTATATTTTGCATTAAGTATGATGATTGACCAAACAAAAGCGTTTACGCTGCGCTCTTCCTTTGTAAGAAACCAACTAGTCATATAATATTTATCGCTTCTAGCTAACATCAATTTAAGTGATTATTCAATCAGTGAATAAAATTGAATTAATGAATCAAATTATTACCATCTATTAATTCTTAATAAAAAATAAAATCAGTTGCAATTTAGCTATTTTAAAAACACGAGCGAATGAATTTGCATATTGCCGGAAATTGCAATCCTTCCTTGTGAACCAACGTCAATAAATTAGTCATGCGTACTCCATTATTGAGGTCTAAGCTCACGTATTGATCCTGTGCGAACGACAGTTTAATTAATCCAGAAAGCTTTTCCTATATCTACGTGCACATCGGTACGTTTCGTGCGAATAAAACGGCTCGGACAGTTTAATACCATTTGTGCATGGAAACACGCAAAACAATTCCTCTCAGTGTGTGCTCGCTCACTTTATTGCACATTAGGAATCAATAACCTACATATTCGTGTAGCCTACATTTTTATTTGCGGTCTGCGCAGTTATTCGCAAAAAAAAAAGAATTACGGGAAGTTGGAACACTATATTTCTGTTCTCTCTCTGGAAATCGTTAATATTTTCTATTCTGTTTTTTCCTCGTAAAAACTGCGCCAGGCCTAACAATAAAACGTTGAATTTTTCCTCATGTAAACGTTCTCATTTTTTTTTGAAGCACGTTTATTTTCTAGAGGGCTGGCTTTTGCCATAACACCTTTTGACATTACAAATGGTTGGTGACTATTATCGTTTTGAAATGTCGAGCTATTTTTTCAAGATGTCCATGCGCAGTGCGTGTGCGTGTAGAGTACGTTTATTTCCTTTTCAAATGTGTAGTCGACAGTTTCTTACACCCGTAAACACAGGCTACCTGACAGACTACGATACGAGTAATGATATTATACGAATATTATCTAACAAATTCATAATTGCTTTTTCTATCACAAGAATGAGCTCAATTTTTGTAATTTAATAAGCAGAACGAAAATGAGTCTGCTTTCTGAGAGCAATTTTAACGTTCAGTGTATAATACACACTAATAGTTGTCTGTATATTCAGATATAATTAGTTTGTAATAAAATGTATAGTTAATTAACTGCAATTCAAATTTAAACGTCTTACTTAATCAGATAGAATTTAAAATACGAATAATTTTCGTTGCCAAATTTAAATTACGCGCAAATTTTCAGCCGCAATGTTGCTACTCTCTTTATAGTGAAACTAAATATTGAGTTCCTGAATTTATTAGAAAAACAAAAATAACCGGTACTGAGGTATTTAATCGAGCGTTAAATAAACTTGACTTCTGATACCGAGAACGAGCAAAGCAGCACAAGCAGAAAAAAAATTATGCGAATCATATGCATTTGCGTTGCAATCAATGATTTTATCAATGGTTTTAATTTATACTTAATTGTCAATTCCGAGTCAAAATTGAAATTCGCTCGCACTGCTCTCAATGTGGGTGTCTTCGAGGGATAATACCTTGTGGGGTCGGCATTTAATTTGCAATTAACATCACAGCTGTTGCCGATAGACACGGCGCAACTCCCACCACATCTAAAAAAAAAAAGCGCAACGCTCAAACCAACCACCGCCCCACCGCCGAAACAGTGGATGGACGAAGAAGGCCTTGTAGCTACGGCGAACAGAAAACCCACGATAGCGGCGGACGCAACGGCGTAAACAAACGCTGATTTTTGCACCTGGTTTTCCATCCCCTTCCCATTCATCACATATCGAGAGCGCAGACGATTTTTACTGCGTTTCAACTACGATAGATTTTCCCCCACCCCATAGAAGAAGAAGAAAAAAAAAATTACATGCACTATATGGAACAGATTATTCATTGAAAGAAGAAAAAAAATATTCGATGTCATGCTACAATTTTCGAGAGGAGCAGATTGAATTTAACGCTTGAGCTCGCCCGTGAAATTGCGGATGGGGTGCCGAGGGAGGAAAAAAAATTGGAAGTTGCGGCAGACTAAAGCCATCTTTGTGGTGAAGCGTGACTATATCGTTCCAATATTCACCGCTGCGGCATTATGTGGGACTTACTCGACCAACCGTTCAAAGGGTCTCGAAAATCCCCGAATGAAACTTGAAAATGTATAATAAATACTTCAAAAAGCGTGGGCCCTGTAACCAATTTCAATGGCGAATATTTGTTTAGGGTTTATTTCAAAATTTTGCTAATGCTCTCTACAACCTGTCATATGGTCTTTATTGCCAACTATTTAGAATCAACGCAATACATTTTTATTATTTACACGTCGGTAGATGTGCCTCTATGCGCTTCTTTTTAATTAAGCGTCTGTAAGAGATGGCAAATTGGGAAGTTGTACCTAAAGAGAAATGTTTATATAGCCTAATATTAGGCCTATGCATTCAATGCGTAGTGCTTTAGGGCCTGTAAATAACGAGGCTTATTCTGTGTGGCTAAGCTAAGGGATTTAGACGGCTCACGTGAGACTAGGAGCTTTGAACATATGCGATTCAGCTGCGAATAACGCTATGAGTGGCCCTATGAACAATCGTTTGATAGCATGTGATTCCTACAGTGTTATAATAATCGGGATAGGTCTTTGAGTATCTATGACAATTATCTATCGCTATCGATAATATTGTAACGTAATTCCATTGTACTGTTACGTTTGGAGGGACTTCCAAATATCGTTTACGATTGATTGGCCTTATCGGCATTAGGCCTAAATGCGTTTTCAAGCGTGACACAGAAGATTTTGCACCAGAAGAACAAGGTCTTCCAAATGATTATTTAGCATGTGTATACAGATCTGTATTACATCGCATTTGTTTCATTTGATTCAATCATACATGTATTTCTTTGAATGATTTCTCAACCTGATAACAAAATATAGTGTATCAGCAGAGCGCAACTGACAGTACTGCTAGTGATGTGGACGTCCTGGGTTCGATTCCCGGCGCAGACGTTCGTTTATTCGATCCCTGCATACTGTTTTGAAAATGTGCCCCAATGACGGTACCGAGGCACCTAGCTTTCATCCCGTGTTATTCACGATAAGTCGAAAAAAATAAATAGTGAGACATGGTTTGTTTTTTTCTACTTACATCTTGAAAATCCGATATTTCTGTCGTCATCTTTTGAGCTCGAAATACGGATTGCGAGATCTCAAGGGTGGGAAAAATCAACACACTTCCGGTAGACATTGGTCGCTGTTGTGCCTAGTCCACTTCAATAGAATCGAGACACGGAGCATAGACGGGATGCTCCTTGAATCTTGCACGTTCGAAATCTCTCCTTTCTAACCACGCGGTAAGATCACCCTACCGCGGGAATCGCAAACCGCGGCGCGGTTCCCAAAACTAGACGGGTCCCCCTAACGACGTAACACACCAAACGCGCGTTTCAAACACTCCCCAATGTCGGGAAGGTACAAGTCACCCGGTCGGCGGTTACGCGACTCTTTCGCGGCAGCGTTCACCGTTTGAAGGCGGCGCACACATGCGTGTTGGCGATGGCGAGGCGAACCAAAAATGTTGAGTTCCGTTCCAAAATGTCACCTTCTTCAATCAGTAGTAGAAAGAAGAAAAAAAAAACTAAAAACGAAGAGCCAAGTTTGTTTTTCCCCCATCAACCGGACGATGACAGGTGCAACCGTCCAAAGAAAATTAAAATTGGTATCGACAGAAAAATGATAATGTCCCACCGGCTTAGCGATGTCACGAAATCAACATCGCGTCGTTGTTGACAGTTTATCCGAGTTCTCTGATGAGCGTTCCTTCAAACAGCCGCGCGGAAACATTTGCATGAATGGAGGTGGTGGGGAGGTGGTGTTATGTCAACATGTGTCGGGACCTCTAGGGAGTTGTCTCCCGAGAGAGAAGATGAAAATTCACTTTTTCTTAGTGGTAAAAACAAACACTGGTTGTCACTTTCTAGTCAGAGAACGCGGCGGCGTCGACACACGAACTGATGATCATCACATCCTAATGTCACACACCACACATCAAGATTGGTCTTGTGTTTATCCAGAGCTTTCTCTTCTCTCTGCGCGGGGATCTGTACTGGTCAATTGAGTATCATCATCTCTAGTTGACCACCGGTTTAACAGTAAGTCACGCGTATATGCCGGTCGCAGAGGTTGCACAGGCACCTGTTCTTTTTCCCCTCCTTCGAGAACGGCACGAACAGGTAGATGGCGATGTAAAATCGCCGTGTGTGTAGAATAGATGGCTGGTGCATGCACACTGTGTGTGTGCCACGTTTTACACACGTCCTGCCGTACACAACAAGTTAGTGCGTATGGCTAGTACGAAAATCTTTCTCGCGCGCTTGGCTTTTTGCTAGATCTATCTCTCTCTCCCTACCTCTCTCTCTGTTGTTTTAAATGAGGCCACTATTGACACTCTGAGCTCAGGAGATATGTTGTTGTGTGTTGTGTGTGTGTGTTGGATAAGGGAGAGGTGGGGGGGGGGAAGAGATAGAGGTAGTAACTGGTAAGAGCGCCATGCTTGTGCTACGGCGGAAAATGGTTTTGAAAAAAAAAATGCGATGATATGATTGGCGCAGCGCGTGCACGAGACACGGCGTCACGCGAAACCACTCGCCGATTAGAGGGGGCGGAGTCGTTACTTCCCTACATGGCTAGATGGCGGTGTGTGTTGGGTTAGCAGCGCCGACACGCGGCTCTTTTTGGCGAGCGCGTGTCTGTGTGTCCGCTGTTTCTACCACCACCAGCACCGGCTCGATGTGGCGGTGGTTGCCCGGCTTTTTTGACGGCCATTTGCGGCCGGTGCGAGCTTAGTTTGCCGCAGAAATGGCGGTCGGCGGCGGCTTACGAGAGACGCGCGCGCCGCCCGTGCCGTAGCGTGTGACTGGCGGCATTTTTTTTTATTTTCTTACACGGATGATGCGGTTTTTCGTCGTTAGGTGGCGGTACTTGCGCGTTGCGCTGTAACCGTTCGCCGCATCGAATATGGCGGCCAATTTGTTTGTTTTTTTGTAGGAGCGTTATTTTGTTTGGAATTTTTTGTTCCGACAGTTTTTTTCTTCGCAACTCGTGATCTTTCGAGATTTTACGGTTGATAGCGATGATCACCAATATATATATTTTTTCTTCCATTTTTAATTTTCGTTTCAATGGGTGCCGTTAACAGCTCGTGATCAATTGACAATTTGTCAATTTTAAATTAGTAATATTCGAAAAATATTTTTTATATAATTATATTTTTTATATCATATTTTTCACTTAAGACTTTTCCAAACTTTCCAAAATTCCAGCTAATCGCATTGCGAAAATTGCATTGCGAACGTTGCAGTGTGGTTTTAGCAAAATTTTAAGTGCAAACATAATTGAAAATATTTATACGGTACTTTCATTTCTTTGAACGTATTAGTCGTTATCAATTAATTTGAAAAATCTATTTTAGTGATTTGATTACAAACGCTCATATGCCACCATGTTTTTGAGATTTATTTTATACTTCGGTATTTAAGGGCTTCCTAATTGTCTACCAAAAAGATAGAGTGAACTACAGCAGATGCGGTAGCGCGTTTATTCAGTCAGTCAAATGACAGTGACCATGTATCGCGTAACGCGTACGGCGTT
>JAUJYS010005831.1:0-10764 GCA_033995665.1 Melogona broelemanni | reverse complement strand
ACCGTAGGCTCACTGAGCCATCGGTTCGTACGCTTCCCAGCAGCGGGATTACAGGAACGCGCCACCGCTCCCAGCAATATGGCTGCTCTCAAGCACTTGTTTTTATTCTGGACTTATTCTTTTCGACCACTCTGCCTTCATATTCATAGGATAAATATATGAAAAACTAATGGATAGGGATAGTAACTAGATAATAAATAGCCTGGCTGCCTTCACCCCGTGCTTCCGGACAGGCAATCCAGGAGGAGTTAGCCACCCCTTAGCCTCAGCCGAGGCATCGGCTATGAGAGGTGACACCAGTACCCCAGGATCGAATAAAAGAGAGCCCGAGTCGGGAATCAAACCCGGGATCGTGTTAACAAGAGAATGGTTGGAAAGGGGGGGGGACGCGTTAACTATTGTGATCGCGGTAAAAATACCGCTCCTCCGCATTGTTTTGTATCTATATCACGTACCGGTACAGGTATCATCTCTTTGATGACGCCGGGAATAGCTCCGATCCGATCCTTGTTTCAATTTGATATAGGAGTTTGGTAAAAAAAATTGAAACAGAACTGTGATCTGATACGCGGACTTGATACTAGTCTGGACCCACCCTTATAAGCGAGTGAACATTCGAACACACGTGGCGGTTGCCATATAGCACGCCATCGGAGATTCGAATCCCTGTGCCAGAGTCTTGACACGGCTTGGGGAAAACCCGGTATGAAAATTCCCCTGACTGCAGCGTAAGTAGTGCCATTAAAAATTTATTGGCGGCAAGGTTCCCTCTAAAATGCGAACGATAATTCACCATTGAGAAAAGCGCGGGAAGAGTAGGTCAATTATTACACTTGTTAAGTTTTTTGTGGTATTGGCGACAAGTTTCTCCGAAATATTTATTTAAAAAAAAATATCGTTGTATTTTCGACGATTGAATTTATATTTCTTATTGGCACACCGTACGAACGTTTTCAGTACCTTAAGAACTAAAATAAATGTACAAATAAGCGAATTTGTCGAGTTGCGCTTGAAAAAACCTTTTTACAAGTAAATTTTAAAAAAATATTTTTCACGTAAGTAGCGAAGTAAGTAAGAAAGCGTTCTTGATCAATTCTCTCGTCACTTGTATTGAATTTCCAACTTAAACCTTCGTAATTTGTCGGTATGAGAAATTCGTGCACACGTTTTCGTTCGTAATGGATCTAAAGTCGTGGAATCCACGCATGTACACAGTGTGTACGAAGTCACTGCACTTTAAAATATGCTTACCTAAGTTAGATGCCTATCTTTGGCCAAATTATCAGGTTGGGTCCTGGTAAAGTTAGTTTAGTTGTATTGGTGTTGTGCATTTGTCGTTGTCCATGCAGTATAGAACAACCGCCTGTCGCCAGGGTTCCATTCCCAGCTCTGGCTCTCGTTTATTCGATCACGGGTGCCGGTAAAAATGTGCACCTCCACAATTAATCAATATATTATGATGGTACAGAATTATGAATTTAAATCACTGTAGCACTAATCACTATAGGACTACTATCCCTCGTGTCGCTATGGCGATATGTGAGGGGCAGGGAAAGGAAGAGGAATGTCAGCTGGTATAGCCAGGCTGCCGGAGATTCACCCCAAAGCTCTGGACTCTCTAATGGAAGCTCAGGGGTGACACCAGTACCCCAGGCTCGTCGAATAAGCGAGAGCCTGCGTCGGGAATCGAACCCGGGACCGTCCGCTCCGTAGGATGCTACGTACATTTGTGATATTTATTTCAGTGATAAAGATCATTGATCATCGATAATAATGGGACATTTTCGTCCTTGTCTGGTCATTTGATCTCAGCCGTTGGCCGCTCCGGGGTTGCTTCAGGGTGCTGTAATTAGCTTACAATAGGCTCCCACATCAATTACATGCAGAGGTGTGCTTTCTATCGTTCCATTACTAAACATTTTTTCGTCAATGTAGCCTATATCCTGTTCTTGTACAGATACGGCGTCTCCATCTTAAGATGGAAAGCGCTTCCACCTTCCACAGACACCTTCATTTTTCACTTGCCGGTAGATGACCGAACTCTTTTGCAGAGGCGGGGAAAACATAGGAGATCACCGTGAGATAAATGCGAATAGTTAGCGGCGAAGCTTCGTGCACGCGCGGGCGCTCACTCCATGAACTCTCGGTGGCGGGACGGTATTGCCACGGCTTTATCGAATTGCGGTAATTAGCATTGCAAGATTGGCCGTCTACGTGCTTCCTGCCTCCTCGTGTTTCTCGTACGGTGTTTTGCCGCGTGGACGTTGCGTGTGTACTGCGTTCGACGGGCGTAGCTCTCTCACTCGTTAGCCGTCCTTTTTGCTCGGGCGGGCCGGCGCCTTATTTATGGCGTCTGTCAGCCAACTACGAACTCGGATCCGCCGCTCATCCCCAATTTATTTTCTCGGGTGGTTACTGTAGGTGGCTCCGCGCGTCTGCAGTGCTACATACTGTACAGGGGTTGGACAAAATATTGGAAACCGATCTGTTTGTCCATTCCGTTCCGTTGTTTCCGTTATTTTGTTCAATCCCTGTAAATGCATGTAGTGAGTGTGTGTATATGTGTGAGCGCGTGTTTTTAGCGCTGGCGAAAAAAAAAAAACGTAAACTACGATCTTCATGTTCAGTGTATCTAGGCAAAGTGGTCCATCTATATATATATATTTTTTTTTTTTTTTTTTGAACGGGGACTTTAATCGCCCAGAGACCTTATACTCAGTATTCTTAATCGTATCTAATGTTTCTGAAAATTGAGATCTAATATTTTCTCACAACCTTTCTACTGTCGATATCGGTTTTTAAGCCGAGGCTAATATGTTGTTTTTTTTTGTTTTTTATTCCGGATCACTGTAGTGAATAAGGACAGGAGGTTATTGTATCCCTCGTGTCGCTATGGCGAATGTTCAGTTTGTGAACTATCGACTGAATGTATGTTGCTTTTTTTTTTAAACAGTGGTGCCTGAGCTTTTAAATATTGGTGTCAAAGTTGCAAGGAAGCGACTTGATAATCAGACCAGTCATTAAATATACAAGTAAATTTTGATTGTAAATCGTAGCAAAATTAATAAAGCGAAGTTTTTGGTGTTTAATGTTTGACTACTAACACCACTGTACGAGTATAATTACTTGTAGTTGAAGGCTTTAATCTTCTGTAAACTATCGCTCGAATCATGCCAAATTTATTCTCAGAACTATAAGACATGTTATTGATGATAATTTGTTATAGGCACTAACTATCAATTTATTTTAATTAATTTATTAAACATCAAAGTACGTTCTGTATATGTTGGTAATATATGGTCTGAACATGTTCTGACATGTGAACGCGAATCAAGTTTCTCTTACTGAGACCACTCTAAAAAAATCGAACCTAATGCATTCTGAGAACTCCCGAGTCATTAAATATGCCGATGATTTTTTTTTTGTGATCGCAATCAACACATTTATAATGTAGTAAGCACAGAGCCAATACAAAATGGGCGTAGGCATATGCTTTGTTCTAGGAATCCATAGCAGTATAATTTTCCTAAGTGGGTGGGCTTGCTTACTTCGCGCCCACGCGCACAGACTGCATCATGCTACAGTAGACCTCCGTTTTAATTAACCTAGAAATCGAGGTTTGCCCACGTTATAGCGTATTCCCCCAGCACTACGATATTCCCCTGTACGCTATTCTACGCGCGTGTACAAGGTGTGACAATAAAATTCGGTGAATGAGTCTGTATCTGCCAATGTTGAGGATACCAGAGGATGCGGCATCGTGCCTTTTACCCATGGATGGGTCTCCTAATTTGTCCTCATTGGTCAATCGCCGGCTAATAACGAACAGACAGCTACACACAAGATCAGACAGGGTACCGAGGAGCGCATGAAATTCATCCAAAATGGAGCAAAGAATCAATCTTCATGCAAGATGATGCGTACCGTTTATTGGTTAACTACCATTTCATCTGCAAGTAAACGAACAGTCGGTCGACTATCATTTGCTATCAGCTGTCGGTACCTTCTCTGTTCTTGTGTGTAGCTGTATGTTCGCTACTAGCAAACGATTGACCTGTTAGACCAAATTAGGAGACCCATCAACGGGCAAAAGGCACGATGCCGCCTCCTCTGACATCCTTCCTTGACTATAGCGAATAGACTAATTTGTCGAACTTTATTGTCACACCTTGTATATGGGTTATGCTCCGAAATATGGTGTCCTTGTAGCTGATCCATGTTAGGAGCGTTGATTGTAGTGGCGCGGATAATTAGTGATGTCAGTGACATAATTGTTGGTGACGCCAGCCAGTTTGGGAGACACAATTCGCTAATAGGTAGAGATGTTAAATGTATCCCGCGCATACACGGATGGAAGGGGAGGAGGGGGTGATGGTGTCATGGTCGCGCGCTCGCATGATACAGAAATCGGAGCCTTCTTCCGTATATGATAGATACACTCGCACACACAACACGTATTTCATATTAAGATCAATTGTTGCGGTTGCGGTTCCGCCGCGCTAGCTTTTGCAGGCTTTTGTGTATGTAAGAGCAGCGCGGCTGAGTCTTGGCGTAACCGTTAAAACATGTATCGATTGTCATGTAATGCTTGGCGGTCGAGCCGCTGGTTATAATTTGTATCGCGTGTCACTTGGTGGCGGCTCGTTACTGAGCGGTTAACGGGGGTCGGGTCTCATGATAGTATAAGGTTCATCGTGAAAAAATCAGTAATAAATACAGTACATGTATATAAAAACATAAACGATTGCGGGCATGCCCCTGAACAATATAGAACATTAAATCGTCTTTGTTGGCAAAAATGTAGAATTTAAAAAAAAATAAAAATAATTAAGGCGATGTTAAAGCGATGCTTGTGGTCGGTTGTGTCTTTAATTTTTTTTATATTTCAACATCGTGATTTGATTAAATTCTATGTGCTCCTTTTTTGTCTGAACTATGAATTTACAATTTCAATCTGAAAAATTCTAAAATTTTATCCGCGTCCAAATGAATTACTTTATTTAGATTTTGATTAGATTTAGATTTAGGTTTTAAATTTAAAAAAATAATAAATTCATTTATTATTATTATTATTATTATAAATTGTCAGTTACCCAATAATTACTTCGTTTTGTTAATATATAGTATATAAATATCTTAAAATAATATATTCAATTAGAATATTACTTTTATTTTACTATTATTACTCTATCAACACTGCTATTTCCTGCTACTATAAATAACTGGAAATGGTTATTAACGACTGTAATTGAGCCTATGCAATTATTAAATTAATCTTAGAAGTGGCTTAATATGTTTTAATTATCTAAACTTTGTCTTGCCCTTTATATGAAAGTATAGCAGCTGAAATGATAAGTCTCTACACCTGATTGACTGAAGAAAGACGATTGGACAGCATCTGATCTAAACTGCGAGAGCCTTGCTAATCACACAATAGTGATACTCAAATGTTCTTTTATTTCTGGATTGTTTTCGCTTTATACTTATACTGATACTGTCTCATTAAAATAACGATGAAACCAACTCGTTTTCTCTAATGTAATTTTTATTTTGACATTATGGTTGGTATGCCTGTAATTACCGCTCGCAGTGCCAAATGCCAAGTACCTATGATATTTACTCCGCTGCACCCTCAGATATTGCAATGGCCATGAGGGGGTGCACAAAAGTCGCGGTTGGTGCACCTATATTTTATTGTCAAATGTACACATAACAACATTGTACACATAACACATAACAACATAATAACACAATAATAAAAATATGCCCACCGTGATGCCATATATTAGTTGGCTGTAACTAACCGCCGCGCCAAAGCATTACTGCAATATGTGGAAATAGGATTTAGGAATAGAGACTTTTACCAGTACCTCGGTATCGAATAACGAAAGCCCAAGCCGGGAATCAAACTCGAGATCGCCACACATATTGGTGGTGGCTTGGAGCAGATATCGAAGACAATACCCCGGGATCAATTGACCCATGTAGCACATTATGCGAAGAGGCTAGCTGCGAATGGATAATTTTATCGGCTGCTTGGTTTACTCCCCGGAACACCAATAATTCCACCTCCGTATCAAAAGCCAATTCTGATATTGTAAAAACGTTGTGCTTGGTCTGTTATTGGCTGGCGACAAATTCCGATAATGATTTTTGTATGATTCCCGCCCCCGCAAGACAATTTCCTCACGAGCCGTTCCACCCACTACTTGTCATCTCCGCTCGGTCTGCCATTGACATTTTATTGCACACGACCGGCAAATCCCACTAAGTATAAAATTGAATCTTAATATTACCGTATGTGTTAGTGTGTGCAAGCGATGCTCCGTGGAACATATTTCTTACGCAACATTTGTCTAGATGTACAAATCGAATATGTAGTGGCTTGCCATTTAAATTAGTGGGATAATAGACTGTGAATTCAGCTTATACGTGTAGATACATGTATTTTTATTAGAATACTATATTATTCACCAATGTATAATCTTACAATTCCACTTTATACAAGTCTACAAATAATGTATTTTAATGGCTATTCCAGGATAGTTATAGGAATTGTTAATTTCAGTGTTGATATGAACGGCAAAAGAACTTCCAGTTCCAAGAAATTCGTTTCTTTTCTGAGGAACTTTGGAACGTTATCGATCTTGTTTTGGAAACGTCCAATGATTTAGGACGTTCCATATATTCCATAATACTCCATAATACGAGTATATAATACTCCATAGTATTCCATAATACAACGAGGATCGCGACATGCTCGCTGAAATGCGAAGGATTATTTGTTTAATGACTAACTAGTGGACAGTATTTTGGGCGGACTGGCTACCTAAGGGCCCGGGCGGGAGCTAACTGTAAGGGGATCTGACTTTCCCTGACTTTCAATGACCAAAATCTAAATTTTTGGTGGGGGGGCGGGCGGAAATCTCCGCCCTCCTACAATGGAGAGTCCGCCCCTGGCCACTCTAGTTCTTGTTCATGAACTTTGGCCAACTCCAGCTGCTGTCTAGCAATATTGTCACGCATTGCTGACATAAAAGACCCGTTGTCTAGTCAACTATGACGGCGAATAAATTTGCGTGCGTATGTGAATGGCCTACCCGCAAATGTCACTTAAATAGCATATGTGGATTTCGAATCGACAAGAGACAGACTATCTTCGTTCATTTGTAAAAGATATTCCGTAAACAATCGATTCGTGATGTTTGACAATCGCTGGTCCATTAAATGGAGTTATACAATGTCAGCAATCAATCACCCGTTTCCTCCCATACGATGTATTAACGCGCCCACGTCTATGCAGCCATTGGCTGTTTGCTTGTCACATGACGCGGGGGCAACGCCACCACTGCCGCCGACGCGTCGTCGATTCCGGCGAGACGGGCGTTTGCGCCCGGAATCCCGCCAACGAAATTTACTTTTGTTCTTAAACTTCCTTTTGACGAGACAATATATATGGCTGAGGATATTGGGGGGGGAGAGAGGGTTGGTTTTTATTTCATTAGACTCTCGAAAAGGGCCCCTCCGGCGACTTTAAATAAATTTCCGAGTCGTTGTCGTTCGTCGCGACGTATGACATTTTACCGAGTTTTTCCGGGGCTATGAAAAAAATCGATTATTGGTCTCTCTCTGTACCCGTTTTCCACAGGTTCTTCTCATTTTTCTGTCTCTCTTTTGCGTTCTCTGGTATTGTTGTGCCAAATCAGTCTTTCTTTCGTCTTTTCCTATTTTCCTTTCTTTCGTTTTTTTTTCATCTTCTTTCCACTTTTTCTCTTATTTCTTCTTTTTTTTTGTTGCCCTTTCATTCTATTTCGTCCTTGGGAATTTTTTTCTTCTCTTCTTCTGTGTTCGCTTTTCTTATCGTTTCACTTATTCTTCTATCTCTCTCACGATAAGTATATATTCGCTCCCTCTGTATATAATATACACCCCCGTATATACCTACTTAATTTTTAAAACATCCGCTGCTGTATGTCGAACTATTATTGTCTCCACGGATTCGCCGAAAATAAACATCCTGCGACCGTTCTTTGTTCGGAAACATCTTTTGCCCTTGTGTTACCCTACGTATCTCCGTATCTCTTACTATTGGAACCGCCGTCAGAATTCGTTTCCTTCCATTTACTCAACAATGCGATTATATTTGCCTACTTGCACCCCACTTTCTTTCGGTTACCCGTTATGCAGGTCAAACGAAGCCGACGATCCCGGGTTCGATTCCCGACGCAGGCTTTCGTTTATTCGTTGGCCTGGGGTACTGGCGTCACCCCTGAGCTTCCATTAGGGAGTATCATAAAACATTTTCATTTTAATGAATGAAATTTTGAAAAAGGAAATGTTCGAAAAAAACGTCTTAAAATTTATACTCATATCGACGTTTTAATTAAATAAATGGTTGTATCTTAAAAGCAAAGGTTTTTTTTTACATTTACTTGTTTCCATTTCATGTGTCTGTCTGCAAAATTTTGAGTTTATTGATTTTTTACTGAAAATAGTTAGGCAGCGCGAGGAGATATGTGAATGAGTTGCCGTCGGCCCTGCGAAAGTCAACCGAACGTGTAAAAGCTATCAACAAAAACTCTGTTTTTTTCTCACCAGTATTTCTAACGAGAAAACGGCTACTGTTTTTGTCCTCGTCGTTGATACACGTCCGCGGCTTCGCTCCTCGCTTAATTAACTCTTGATTCGCTTATAAGTAGTTCGAGTCTAACTAGCTGCCTTGTCTGTCCTTCTAGACGCCGGTGAGACCCTACCTCTGTGTCCCAGACGTGAATCTTTGTTGACAGCAAATGGCTTTCACAATGTTTTTTTAGGCCCGTACTGGGCTATAGGGGTATAGTGAATGTATAGCGAACAAAAACAATGGGTTCTCTCGAGCCTGCAGTGTGAAGCACAAAAATTCATAACCTTTTTTACATTTTTAATCCGATTTCTACAAAATTTATTACAAATAATGATGAGAATGTCTTCTTTTATAATTTTTATATCACACCACGAGTTTCTCATCACAGTGCATTTTTCAGACTGCAGATGGCGTTGTACCACAGCGGCTCGATTGATAATTGTGCGGCCTCCGTGGTTCAGTGGCTATGGCCATTGACTACAAAGCGGGTGGTCCCGGGTTCGATTCCCGGCGCAGGCTTTCGTTTATTCGATTCTGTGTTACTGGAATGTTCCCCTTATATATCGCTACAGCGACGCGAGGGGTACAATAACATCCTGTAGTGTTATTCACTACAGTGATCCGGAATAAAAATAAATAAATAAAAAAATAAAAAAATTAGTCCGCTTAAAAGTTTTGTTCATAGAAGGTAAAATTGTGATAACATTTTTTCGAGAAATCAAACAAATATGGTGTAAAATGAAATATTTAGGATGAATGCAAGAAAATGTCTGCAAAAACAAAATAAGCAGCGTGGATGAGCTAAAAATATTTTGGATAAAGCAGGCTTGATATAAGCTAGATCTAGACCCTTTCATTATAAACGCGGCAGTTATGTAAACAAGTGGCGGATCCGACTAAATATTTTGCATCCGGCTGTGGATATTTTGAGCACCAATTTAAATATGCAAAATGTAGGTTGACATTGCATTATAACTTTTACCAAAATTTTATAAAAATTGAATGATCTCTGACCGAATTATTAAAAATAGAAAAAGGTTATGGATTTTTGTTCCTCACCCTGTATGCTCTTATATATATATACAAGAACAAAAAAGTGGTGATGGGGTGGAGCGGGCATAACTCGAGAAAGTTAAAGCTAGACTCTCTTTTTTTTTTTTTTTTTGCCCAAAACCATAAACCATATTTTGTGTGCTTTCTTGTTTTACTTCCTTATGTTCATTTTTTATAGATACCTATGTGCATCTCTTTATTTCTCTCACCACTTCAATGCCTTTCTTTTCTTACCTCGCTCTATCTCTCCCTTTCTCTTACCTGCACTCTTTTCTATTCTTTTCGCTTTCTCTTCACCTTTTATCTGTCGTTGGGTTTTTTGTCTGTTTATTCTACCACTTTCTCTAAAATATATTTTTCGAGGCTGCTAGATCTTTCCCCGCTTCCATTCTTTGTACTTTATATATACAGTCGGGCACAAATTTATTTTCATAGCAACCATTTCAAAATCGATTCGCGGATGTATGGTTTTTGAATCGGGTCGTAAAGAAAGGCAGAATCGCAGCGGCAATGATTCTGGAACGGATTCTGCATTCAAATTCAGAGTGCGCATTTTTATTTAAATTATTACTTTTCCGCAAATATTTGTCTCACCATCGCGGAATTAGCTACCGGGTACATAAAATATGCTTTTTATGCGCAAGGAAGTTTGTTGGAATGGGAACACTTTCGCAAACACACATTTGTGTATGTAAAAAGTCCAATAATATCACAAATATTTCATATTTGAATATTTACACAATCACCACCTATTTTGCAATAAGCATAACAAAAATGCCATCACAGGTTAGTGTTTGTTTAACATTTAATTTGAACGTTAAAATTCCAATGTCAGTTTTTAGGATCTTATACAATTTATCTAAATCAACCGGTCAGTTTCAATAATCTTTGTAATTGAATTTTATTGTTATTTATTTCATGTATTCGTCGCTTCATTGAACCCAGCTACAGTTTCATTTCGTAATAATGTTTAACAATGCAAATTAAAGGACAGTGTCGCGTTATTTTGAATCGGGCGCTCGTATTGAGATGGCCATCAAAACGATTTTTTTTTTTTTTTTTTTTTTTTTTTTAATCACCGTAGCGCC
>JAUJYS010005830.1:0-10765 GCA_033995665.1 Melogona broelemanni | reverse complement strand
TCGTTTGCTGTTTTATTTCGTGAGTTTTGCCAAAACTCAGTTCGTCTCTTTCCCGGCGCTGCACCGGACCTCGTCCCCCTAATATCAATTCACTCGTATGAGGTTCATGTCAGAATTTATTCCTTGATCAAACATTTTCATTGCGCGTTTCAAGCGACGTCCTTAAAATAGGCAATAGCACCAAGTACAGTTGCCTTTTGAATCAAAATTTAATTAACCTTTTTGAACAATGATATTTTTTTGTAAAAAAAATGAAAACTACATGTTTAAACAAAGTAAATATATCTAGATATTAACGACAATATCAAAATATATTTTAGCAAACATAAAACGACATTGACACACGTAGAAGCGAAAATATCATTATAAGTTGCTTAAATTCGTCGTGTGTCAGATTTTTGAATTTGCGCAATTTTGGACTCAATTCTTTGGTTGCTCTGATCATTAACTCTTTTCTTTTAAAAAATAATAATTTTAAAAAAAAATAAAAGTATAGTTTTACTTCAAATATTTCAGAAGTTTTATTTCTGACTTCACGCAATTTTGCACACCAACATTAGCTGATTTAGCTCATTTTTTTTCGATGGTCTTAGGAGTGTGGAGAGCCGATTCGAAGTAGGCGGACCAACTGGCTGGCTCGCCTCTGCACGTGTAGAAGAACCAAAGAAATAAATTACGTAGACAAATTCTTAAATTATACACACCGGGGGACAATGAAAGGATGAAAAAACCCGCTGGTGACCTAGACGACTGATCGTCGTGTGTCTATATAGCCTACTGTCAGAACATGTCGAACAACCAATCATGGTTAGGGCTAGAACGACCCATCAGTCACAGTATACCTTCCACGAATCGTCCTGCCTGCTGGTCACCTCCCCCTCCCCATCTTCCACCAAAAAAAAATAAAAAGGTCGAATCACACACACAAAGCAGATTTTCGGTTCCGGCACTCAATGGGCCGCCAATTCGTGCCATTGTGCCGATCCTGGGAGAACTATCGGACCGATGGGTGGGATATGTCTACGCCTATTAAAATCAGCTTTTACACGCTGACACGTGTTGAAAAGGCCAATTGTGGTTCCCCGGGATTATAGGGGAGGTGATTTTTCAACTTGGCACATCTCACTCCGCGACCATGCCAACCTACTCCCACCTGTATCAGACGTAGACATCGATCTCTGGGGGGCCCCCCGTGAATATTTTTTTCAAATTTATGCAAAGATTACAAAAAACCGTAAAGCACCAACTACGAGAGGTCACGACTCGCGCCCATTGCCCTCTTTGTATAGCGTGTATGTAGATGGCTTTGCTGTAAGCCAAGGTGTCATCAGAAATAATTTATATTCGTGTTGGATTTTGAGCCATTCCCTATAGGTTAGAGTAATTGAAAAAGTTGCTTATCCAGTGGTGGTCTGATGAAAGCAATCTGGTGAGCTGTAGCTCAATTGGTTGTGAGACTTGTGGCCCAGGATTGATTTGAACTGTGGTCCAGAATCAAGACAAAAATAAAATTAGAAAGCATATTTTATCCAAATGTTGTTTTTCACGAAATGAAATTTATCAAAACTTTGTGCAGCTCAAATTAAGTGACAATTTTCCATAATTTTTCGAAGGATCAAAAATATGCTTCTTTGAGAATTTATGGTCGCCCAAGTTTTTTTTATAATTTATAATTATATTTATAATTTGTTTTAATTAAAAACAACGACCGCTAATCGCTGTTTCGATATGCAAAATTCATGACAGCTATTGAACACGATTGATTACAATTTTGTAGCCCTCGTACTTTTTGGATGATCCCTGATAGCATAAAAAATTCTTCTTCCTTGTAAAAAGTTGTGCCCACGCTGTGGCAAAGTGCGTGAGGGACAGTTCGCGTGCGACCAGTACGGCTCGATAGTGTGAGGGGATGAGGTAATGGGAAGAGGGGGGGATAAAGATGAGTGGGAGACGAATCGGTGGGCGGTGGAAAAAATGGGGGGCACACCATGGGACAAGGTGACGCCGGTATCACTCGCCATCATGAAAGGAAAAAACACACGGGTTAGACAAAATGCTGGCCTCGACGCAGGGTCCTGTGACCTGAAAACTGTTGCAAATCTTTTCAGATGTTCGAATCGGGGGAGAAAAAAAACATTTTCTCCGGCGTGCTTTCGTCGACCAACCCGAAAGATTCCAGTACCTGGTAATTGCTCCTGGTTATGATGTACCAGTGGATATGTCGCTGGTGCTAAACATTTGACTCGCTGCGTTATCACACTAAATCCATAGGTGATTCAGGCAAGTACTCTAATTGCTATTGATTGCTCGACTTGAAAAATAATTGTACGTTAAATAATAGCAATAAATACTAAATATGAAAGCATATCATTTCGAAATAAGTCGTCGCAAAGAAAATTTTCAAATTATTTGTTCGTCGACTGCTTTTTTTGTTAGAATTTGTGCTACCTTCAGGTCGCAAGCCTACCATTTTAGGAATTTTCGCATGGTTGCACTGTCGCAATATAACCAAGCTTTCGTCCTCAGTCGTCGTTAAAATTAAATAGTTATCGTTTTATATAGTTCTCATCAATGTGATTATAGTCAATAAAATACAATAGTTATTATAAAATTACATTCAATTACAATTGAAATTACAATTACGATTAAGTTAAAATTACAATCGAAATTACGAATATAATTGAGTCTAAATTGAGGACCCAGTATTTCTAAGAGGGAAAAAAACGCCACCTAGTGGACTATCTTTAAAAACATCATGATGGGGTCTCAGGCGAGTGCACATCTAACCGCGTCGAGGTCGCATCTTTTGTCATCAGCTTGTGCACGAGGCGATATTAAAAAAAGAGAGAAGAAAGAAAACGACAACACGGAACGCACTGAGAGGAAAGAAGCGAACGAGCTGTGTAGCGAGAGAGAGAGAAAAATAAGCCTGTTGTTGTACGGTTGCGAGTGGAACGAACAGCCGATGACAATTCGATAAAATTAATCGCGGAATTCGTTTAAATAAAACGATAATGGATGGCCACGAAGATCGATTGCTCTTCGCGTTTAATACAAGAGCAACAGAATGGCGAAGGAGAGCGTGAGACAGAGGGAAGAAGAAAAGGAACGAAATAATAAAAAAAAAACTTTCGCTCTCGTTGTACCAGCATCGCATTGCTGGCACATACACTAGAGATCTCGACACAAAACGAATGTTCTTTTTTACCCCCGTTCTTTTTTACCCCCGTCCTTTTCTTCTTCACACACATACGTACATACACGCGCGCGCGAGCACGCATACATCCAAAATTTTACGTTCTATTTTTCACTCGGCCAATCCAACACCCGTCAACCATCTTTTCCTCATCCCCTCGTCCCTCCCCCCTTACCCCTAGGATAAAAAACTTTTTCACGCCCACAAAGTGGGAGGAACTTTGACCCTCGTGATACCCTCTGCATACCAAAAAATACATTGAGCTCGAAATTGCACGGTAGCTCAGATTTTCTGAAGCAGACAAACTAACTCGGTCTAGGCTTTCGAATGATTCTAGTGAATGAATCAGTCAGAATTACTAATTAATTGTATGAATCAGGTTTCAAGCAAAATCAGGTTTTTCAGAATTTCCCATATCGAATTACGAGGCTAAACTGTTTTATAGTTTTTAAACCTTTTTGAAAGAGACTGCTCTTCCCACTCCTCAATGAAATATTTTTTCACAGCATTATGTGTATATACGATCATTTATGATAGTTTTCTGTCTCAAATTTCTTCTGAGAATGTACATATAAATAAATTGGCCACTTAATTGCCTAAATTTCTTGCAGTGACTGTTGCCTTGCACTCATTTGTTCAAGTACTGTATATCTCGAAACATTCAGGAATGAACATTGAGTTTTGAGCCTTGAGCTTTGAGTAAACAGTTCAGTTCCCTAATACTGCTGAAATTAGTGAATAATCACGTGATGGAACCTGCAGCACTTGCCGATGGTGCGAAGCGTCGAGGTCTCTAGGTGATCGTTGAATCACCGTTAGCAATACCCGTATTGGTGAACACTGGGTCTCAGGTTAAGCCGTGTTGCATGGTTTGTCTAAATACCCCAAAGAAAGAAAAACCGAGGCAGCATCATCCTTTTAAAAAAACGTACACGGAAGAAGTGGAAGGAGGTTGGTTGGATACAACGTGTCCCTTACTGCTGTCTGTTTTAAAATATTAGCCGTATCCTTCTCTGCCAAGACGTCTCTTTTTTTTTACCACCCCTTTTCGCTACACATTCTGGCCCCATAGAAAGTTGGAAACGCATCGGCATAAGACAACTATCAAAGGAACTGGGAAAATAAAAGAAAGAGTCTAAAGAAAATGCATTCTCTAAGGTGTATTTTATTCATGGCTCGCATCCATCTTGCGTGCGCGCCAAAAAAAACAAAAAAAAAGTGGCATTCGCGCCTCCAGGTAGACATTGTATAGGACGAAGCTCGAAACGCCGCCATGCCAAATTTTCCTGAAGCTTTTCATGTCCGCTGCATGAGCATCACATTAAAATGAAAACTATATTTGTCAACTGACATGGACGAGTTTGTACTCGTACTCTGTATTACATCTTAACTTTTGTCCTTTAAGTTCAGAAACCTACAAAGATATTTGAGGGTTTTTAAGCTTTATTTTCGTTAAAATTCTTCTCTTTTCAATTTGACATAAATTTTAATTATTAAGAAAAAGATGCATTTGAGATGTGAAATGAAACTCAAAAATTGAAAATATAATCTAAAAAACACCTACATGTATTTTCTGAATTTTCAAACCGACGGCAAAGGTAATCAAAACTTTTGATGCTTCTGTTAACAACTATTCACCGGTGAATGTTTCACTGGCATTTTCTTTTCAATTAAAATTTATGTTGTTAGTTTTTGTTGCGTTTGAAAAAATTCGTAGCCGCAGGACGAAGGATTATTCAGATAACAAAATACTAGTAAGAAGCAGAAAATTGTCTATTTCATTACAATACAAAATTAAACAAACTTAGCCAAGGTTTTTTTTTGCAAATTTGTAGGTGCCTACTTATTTAAATAATTCAAAGTACTCTGTTTTTAAACAGGTAGCTCACTATCAACGATACAAGTGAGCGCATCTCATGCGATGTGCAGGCAATATCGAACAAGTCATACATTTATGCTGACGGCAACAAGCGTTGAATGGCGCATGCAGGAGGAGGTGCCAGCACACGTAACTTACGATGTAACAGTCATGCGGGCAAAATATGTTACACGGGGGAGCTTTTAGGCGGAGGCGCAATAAAGCTGCTGTCTGCATAATGAATTGCAAGACTTGCGTCTTTGGCGGTTCAATTCTCGGCATAGTCAGCGTTGATTGGCTCGTTAATATCAGCGAATGCGATGGAATTTTGTCTTCCTTCACAATTAAGAAGCAACCTCCACGAAATTAAACGAGGATTAGGTCGATTAAAGATTGAGCTAGGTCAATTAATTTTATCATCTTTATAATAATAGGAGATAATTCGAAAATGAAAATCTGTGCAGGCAAACATTTAGTATTTGTATTGTATATTATTTATCATATTTTCATTTCATTTTTTTTGTTAATTTTATTTATGTGGCAGAATTTATTATCTAGCCTCTTAAATATATGCGAAAAATATTCTTAAATAGTATTGGTCTTCTATGCCTAATTCCAACTCAACTTTTAAGTAACAGGGTCAACGATATGTTTTTTGGCAACAGAAAAAAAATAAAAGTATATAAAAAACATGTGAATGTAAATTAAATGAAGACGCTGGATTACATTCACATGTTTTTTATATACTTTAATTTTAACTTCCGATGAACATTCGTAGCTGTTTCTTTTAGAAAAAAATAGTCTAACACAAAAAGGCACTAACTTTTCAAAGGAAAATTCGAAGCAAAACAATTTGCTTTTCAATTGCAATTTTTAGTTAACCTTATTAATTCGGACCAAATTATACACTTTACGATTTAGTACTTTACGATCTTGTTCAGTACTCACAAATGCAATCCACTATTGCTGTTAAGAAAATAGAGCTCCATATAGACTACGCTGTGGAAGGTCATGGAACACCGTGTGGGACCTACATTTGGGGACTTTCGGCCCCATTTCTTTCTTGGCCGTCGATCGACGCACACGGGTAGAAGGGTGCGATATTCTTCGCACGTAAAATAAACATCACCATTAAACTGCGTTCCCGTCAGTCAGAGCGGTGACAATCAGCATGAGTTTACGATCTTAAATGGTGTGTGTATATATAGGTATATATAGGTACTCGTATATGTAGGTCTGAGCAGCTGACTCCCGCGGGCTTCCCTCGGGCGCATGAGAGTAAATCACGTTGTGCCTGTAATAAGGATTTGACGGGGCGGTGTGGATTTAAGATGAAAACCGCAAAAAGGTTGGTACTGGGCGGACACATCAGACTTAGAGGGCAAAGGCGGGGGGAGTTCTGGTGCAAAACACGCGGAAACACCGAAGACTTATCCGAATGTGTCTTAACAATAAGACCGGAGGACTAAATAAAAATTTCTCAACGTCAAAATTCGTCCATTGTTGAGGGGGGAGGGGAGAACCACCTCTGGCATCATTCGCTATCAGAAATGGTAAACTGTGGTCAACATGGTCCAAATGTGTTTAAAAAAAAATCTGTGCCAGTTTGCTGTGGCTAACACTTTTTAGAATTTGGTTCGGAAAAATCATATTTGTATTTCAATATATTTTATTTTACACTTAGTAAAAACATTGTAGTCAGATCAACTGCGTATACTGTTTGAAATTAAGTTAAGTTCACTGTAACGTGTCTATGTGGTTCTATTGGATTAAAGTTACAAAACAACTTACTTACAATAATTTAATATAATTTCACAAACCAAATTTTTAAAAACAAATTACTGAGTTTTAATAAATTAAACAATTTAACCGAATAATCAAATTATGTTGAACAGCACAGAAATTTAGTAATGATAACTTCTGAGTTCACCGCACAGTAGATCATCATCGAGCAATAACAGTTCACAAAAATTCGCAGCTAAAATCGTGTGTAGTTTAATAATCCCGAATAGCCATTCTCAGCGGCGCAAAATGCCGTCTCAACTTATTTGTATTTACGCGACGTTCCGTTATAGGAAGCGAATGTGGTTGAAGGGGCGAAAATAAATCCATATCGATGCGAGTCAGAGAATATTAAAACTGCGACTGAGGATGAAGGCAGGCGACACGGGTGGGATGAGAAAAAGTACGGGGGAGCTGAGGTAGTATTAGGAAAGGTGTACGTGGTCGCCAAAAAATAAGAAGCGACACGTAACACCTATGAGGGTTGTCCAAAATTTACTTGAACATTGTTTTTAACCTTGACTTTTTTATGAAATTATCAGATGCCGCAAGATATAGTTTTACCTAACGGAAATAGAAAATTGAAGAAACAGAATAGATAGTGGTTATCTATATTTCTAATGACAACCTGGGTTAATCTACATAATTCCAGTTATGAAAATTAAGTTCTAAAAAATTAACGTAGCTAAGACTACTTGGAAGAAATTTACAGGTTCCTGAATACGACGAGGAAGACAGGGTTCATCTTTATTTTTATTTCGGCGACCTGTGGCCCTAGGGCTTTAGCATTCGTTTGATAGCCTGCGGAAACTTTTACCTCATCGAAAAATTTCTCTGAGAAAAACGCTAGAAATTGTCGTAACGATTGCCACGATATTTCTGGACAGCCCTTTTATTGGAACGAATGTCGGGATGTATTTTTTATTCGTTTGATTCCAGTATGAAAATGCGTGCACACTATATACGATATAGCCAGCAACACAAACGTGCGTCCGTCGACGTCTATACGTGACACGACTTTGAGCATATGCTGACGCTGCGTGATCCAGACGCACACACACACACACACGCATACAGCCAGGATAAAGCCAGCTTAGGAATATCCAAGGGCGGGCTGGGTGGGGGTGGGGAAGGGATACGCTGTCCCATCACATATATAGAAATGTCCTGGGCTTCCGTGGCAGGGCGCTCGAGCGCAACCACAGTAATCACCAGATATACTAAATGGCATTAGGCTCGAGTATATAGACCGCCGTACCACGTGCTTCACATTGGAAATAAGCGTATGTTCAGACCTTTGATATCGTCCTGAGATCTACAGAACGCTATGGAATGGATTCAAGAGGATCTTATGTGTTTCCTATCCATTCGTTTTCCGAGTTTATTTTGTAGCTTTTAGCGCCACTATATAACCAATATTATTTATTGCGACTTGATCAAAATTATGTTAATAAAATCAATAGAAATCGTTCTACAAATTTAATTAAATTTCACAATTAAAAAAATAAAAATATAATTTTTTTTCTTTTTTTGATACATAATTCGATCAAATTACATAATTTTCTCCCGTTATTATTTCTCTAAATTGGAAATTTATTTCAACAAACTTTTACAATTCAGTTATTTTGCCAATTTTTATGTCCCAGGATGAAAAAAAAAACACACACGCACCAGGGACGCGAATATATTCCAAACACATCACAAATACGTCGTTAGGATTTCCCGCAGACGCGAAAAACCTAAATACTGATAAAATCGTTTTGCAAAATATTTGTTCTACAAAAATATCAAGAATTACATGATCTCTCGAATAGACTCCAACTTTTTACGGCTTAGTGCTGGCATCGAGATCTACCTAAAAATCTATCTAAAAAAGAAACACAATTATAACATAAATTTTTCAGGTGAAATGTAATCATGAGATACAAATACACCCTAAACATGTACATGTGTATGAAATAATTTTGTGATCATCGAGGTCCATTCAAAGAATTTAGAACATACGCTAGAAAATACATTAATATTCGTATTTCAAATAGGTCACTAGGGTGTGAAAACAATTTGTCCGAATCACTAAATGATCTATTAAGCCGCGAATGAACCCAGAAGTCGGACGCTCACATGTCTGACATCGCATCCTATGCATGAATGAACTGGTGAAGGATGTTAACTTCTTCTGCTACTTATACTAATTTAAATGGCTATAACAATTATGTGCGAACGACGTTTTTATTGCTGCGACGCGCAAAAAGCTTTATTAGGGAAAAGCAATTATCGTTTAATATTCAAGCCCCCATTCCCCACATATATTCGACCTAGATCAACCTGAATTGGCCTAACGATTTCAATTATCGAGCGGGGAAAGGGAGAAGTAAAAGGTCTAATGGGTCTTCATGAGGGGGGGGGACACGAGGGAAATGAGGGCCATTACCAGAAATATGGGGTAGTAGCATACATTTACAAACAGGAGATATGAGACAATTATTAGCACAGATTTCGACCAACGGCGATCTTAGCCGAAACAAATTTCAGACTGTGTATACTATCCACAAAAGGTTATTTTCATATTTTCCCGCATTTTGTTTCCAGGTAGTGAAACATGTCAATTAGCACATGCATACAAGTTCAAATTTGAACTATGTTGTTAACTTATACTATCACTTTTTGAATAAAAAAAACCGTATAAAACATCATAATTTAACTGTCAATAAACATCGGATAATACTTTTTCCCTGAATAAGTGTTTATATATTTTTTTCTGATCGAATAATTTTGTTGGATAGTAAAATAATTTAAAATAAAACCTAAACGTTACATTCAATATTGTTTTATATTTCCGATCCATAAATTACTGTAATTACATTTTAGCCGTTCGCTGGAGGTCATTGGATGGAATGGATATGTATCGCGGAAAAGATAATGCCTGGGCATTCCATACCTACATACAATGACCTACAGTAGTGAACATGTTGTATAAAAGGCTGAAGCAATACCTAAAAAACCATGAAAAATGAACGAATGCAGCAAACTTTCAAAATTATTTCGGTGGGCAAAGTCGTAGGCTGGTATCATAGGAAAGGAAGCGAGTTGTTTGCCAAGGTGTTAAAAAATTCGTAGCTTTAATTAATGGACTGGAGGATTTCAGCTATCAAATTGGTATAATCTTGTATCCCAGATGTGCCTCAGCGCAATTGGGGTAGCAATTTCAAACGCAACGCATGCAGATAAAATGCAATTAGTTGCCATTGAAAGGCGCACAATAGAGATTCACTCATTGGTCGGCCGTCGCGATGCATCATGGGGGCTTAAAAAAATATGGCCGATTCGCCAATTTATCATCTAATTGCTGAAGAATTTAACCTCTCGTTACCGACTGTCACTCAACAGTCCGGCTTTCAATTGGGCACCACCAGATCCCATCGCCCTCCCCTTGTGAATGCGTACAACAAAACAATGAACTGGTTTGTGCGCATGCGCCGTAGATCGACATCCGAGCAGGTTTTTAGCGTCAGCTCTGGAAGGTACAGGTAGGTTAAGGTGACCCTCTCCCTCAAGACGAACCCGACATTGAACTGGTAATCAAGTATCAATTCTGCTAATCTAAATCAAAAGTCTTTTTTAAGGAAAAATTCAATTTTCCATCATGAAACGTGATAAAGTTTTATTTTTATTTGGCAGAATTTTACCAGAGGAATTATCAGCTTAAATAAAAACATAATCGCTGGTTCGCACTGTTTGCAAACTTGTCATTTAATTAAGCCTACGTCCGATGGTCCTGGGTTTAAGGCTTTGAGTACGATGTTTTCGTAAAATGACAGTCAGTTAATAAACTGTCGAAACAGGAGAAGGAATTACGAAGGAGTACGAACCGATGGCTCAGTGGGTATGGGGACATGCTACGAAACCAACGGTCCCGGGTTCGATTCCCG
>JAUJYS010005829.1:0-10765 GCA_033995665.1 Melogona broelemanni | reverse complement strand
TGGTCACTTGACCCCCGCCATAGGCCCCCCACCCGGGGCTGCTCGCGGGTCCAAATTGTAATTGTAATTGTAATTGTGTGAGGGGGGTGGTCTGGTTGTCCACGCAAACGTGGGGGACCAACACAAAAAAACATACAGAAATATAGAATGTCTAAACGCGCCCCTAATTCGATTGTGGTCACACCCAAGTGGAAATAAGGAAAGTATTTGTCTATTACTACAAGCGAGGGAAAACATTTGTCAATACTGTTTTCCCAATAGGTTGGAAAATTCCTCCGATTAATTTGCCTGACGTGTATGGGCGAAGTGCTACTTGTGGCCGGTCAAACGGGCTTGCATTCGTGGCCTTGCGCGAAAATTTCCCATGCAGTCCATCCAGTCATGTCCACCGCCGTATTACGGTACACGGAGGCAATTATCCGTTACGGCGTTTGCGGATTTGATTGATTGATCCCAACGGTTGCGACAGGCGGTGTACTTTTTTTTAGAGGGAACCGCAAACCAAGGTTCAAGTTTTGGATGCAATAAAACTAAAAACGACTATGGATATCGAAGCTTATTAGCTTTTGCCATTTTTGACCGTGTTTTAGTGGGGAAGCGAAGGCTGTTGGTGTGAGAGGCGACTGGTGTTTATTCATCGTCACGATTTTGATTTTTCTGGTTTGTTCTTCACGCACACACAAACCACACTCGCAGAAATGGAAATAAGTAAGAGGTAAAAAAAAAAAAAAAAAAATGAAGCAGTCTGCTGTTTCATTCAACCTTCGTTGTGGATATTTGTACGAATATACCGATTTTTTTTTTTTTCATTTCGCCGAAGGGATGGTTGGAGATGGAAGCGTTTAGCATTTAAAGTAAATAATGTTGATTACTGATTAGTGATCTCTGCGCGTGCGCTCTCGCAGTCACGAATAAGGCAGTTGTTTCCATATGTAGGTCGACCTTCGAACTCTTCTGATATCGCGCCAACAATTCGGTGCTAAATGAACTTCACGTTTACACAATGCGCACGAACCTAGCCTAATAGTAATGTTTAAGATTCTTATATATTTTTTTTGGTAACGCGTCCCCATTTAAAATATTTGGGTATGATTTTTCGCCGACGTAAATCATACTCTAGTGGGTTGAATTTTCTTCCAGACTTCATTCATTCTGTGAATATTCTTATATCATATTAAGATATCTTTTAAGCGTTTTGTACATTGGTAACATTCTACACTTTATGGAATAAGGTCTCTGTGGTCTTGGCGCCCCCTAGTGACGTTCAAGTGAATCTGTTGACGTATTGCAGAATTATCGAAGTATATCGATGATCGGTTATAGCTTTTCTATCTAGCGTTCTCATCAGTGAATTAAGGTTTGTCTGTCTAAGCGGTGACAATCGAAATCTGCAACCACTTATCAAAATGCGCCACCTAGTGATTAAGCGCAGCGCTCATACGCAACGTTCATCTACACATTTTCAACAGAAAATCATTAATAATTTATACTGGAACATTTGGAATGTTTATTTACTGATAAAAACATAAATGAATACATTTCTATCGTCACTCCAAACGGGGGAATACTGCCACCACTTAGCCGTATCTAGATACTGGCCATGAGGGGTGGCATAAAAGTATCTATATTTGATAACCTTCTGAAAGTCTTAGCTAACATGCAAATAGTACTTACTTTTAACAGGTGACATGTCACAAATTCTCTTATCTATCCGTATCAAGATTTTTTAAGAATGCATGTCTGAAATTTGTGAATGGTTTACCCAACCACCATTGAAATTTCTTGGTGGCATTGTTGTCCGCGCAGACGTTGAATCCTTGAACCTACCACCGACCCTAGAATGTGTGCATAATGGAAACAAGTGCAATGGAGAATACAATCTGGTGGGTTTGCCCCCTTTCAGTCTTTTGCACGGTAGAAGGATACTTGGGGTTGGACATGGCTTTGTGCGTGTTGCCCAGTCGAGCGTGGTCCGAAATTCGAAATTCGAAAATCGATTTCTGAATAGGCGAGGACAAATTTAATGTGGGCTGATTGGCCACCATGGTCGAAACAATGTCGATTATGTTTATCTGTCTATTAGCGGAGGAATTGACTCAAAAATGAGTTAGTTTAGGAAAATCGAAATACTTTTTGTTTACCAGATCAACGGGACCCATTGAAATGAATTTGTTATCCGAAAAATAATAGCCACCATATAGAAAAGGAGCAAAAATGAAATATCTGTATTATTGTCGTTTTCAAAGACTTAAGAAATGAAAAAAATCGTACCATTTTCTAAGATTATTATATTAAATTTTAGGAGCTACCGTTCTCATATGTGATCTTGCATTGACAGAAAAAACGTTAAATAAGGCAAAAAACGCAAGATCTGTAGTTTTCCGTACTGAACAGTATTTCTCTTATCATAATAATTTGATTAAACCTGTCCCATTCATAAATATAATCAAAAAAATAAATTGCTGTGCAAATAAAATATTTTAACATACAATAATAAAAAAAAATGTATATGCATATATATTCGATAACAATTATCGATAGTGGATCAATAATTGTCATCGAAGTCATTCACAATCACCTGTGTAAAGGAAAAAGTTATTTATTAAAAAACACATTAAAGGTCTGTGATTGCCTTTATTGTTTCCTTCAGTTGAGCTGAAATAGACTTTTTCAACGAGAAATCGTTACACGCTTATCTGCAGTTGTATGCCACCGCAGTCCAGCAACATTAGTCTTTGCGTGCGCATGATGACACGCTTGGGGCTGCGCATTATTGCCGCTAAACGCCGGATTATTGTTCCAAACAAGTGAACCGCGAAGCCGTTTAATTAAGGTCATGTGAAAGCAAAAACAAAAAAATCAAAAAGAAAAATGAGTTTTCCTTGCAAGGTTGTGTTCGCATCCGAAACGCCCGATTCCTCTCCCTAACCGGCAATTTTGCAATTTTTCATCAATGCCAATTTTTCTAGCAAAATACATTGTTTATTGTTTGCCCATTTAATCGCTATTTATTAGCAATCAGCCGACAAACACCAAGAAATTGCTCACCAAAATTGCCACGTTAATTGTGATTATTCATTCATCAATGTCAAATTTTTCATTTTTCGTATAATATTATTGACGCGGTACCGTTACTACTTTAGAGATTAGACTCAACGTAAACATAAATTTAGTGTGGCATTTTTATCTGAGCAAAGAAAAAATGTTGGATAGCTTTCGATGCCAATTGTTGATATCACCAACTAAAAAACATTACTAAGTAGTTTGATAGCACCATTGACAATTTTTTTTGAAAGTGATGTATCCTGAAATTCTAAGTTCAATTAGAGTTTTAAAAAATATCCACAAACATCTCAAATGAAAACTCAGTTGTGCAAACATGTGCAGTTTATAAATAATCCTGTAGCCTTGCTTGGTGACAAGCCAACCTGAATTTATTTAAGCAGAACAGGTGAGTGAGCACACCTAAACATAAGTAGGATCATCAATTTCGTTTCAGAATTTAACCATTTTATTCTATAGTTTATAAGAATTTAAATCATTTATTCTAGGTAATAAGAATACGAATATTTTCTTCTAAATTATTGTAAGTTCTCCTAGTTTATTATTTTGTTCATAATAATTTAAATATTTTATTCTATTGCTGTTTATGAGCATATCTTCTAGTTTATTAGTTTATTTATTATAACTTAAATATTATATTTAGTTCTGCTAAGATGATGCCCCCACTTCGTCCGGTTACGTTCGAACAAGGTGGCTATAAGAGAGGGTGGTAGGGGAGGGTTTTGATTTTAACTACACTAATGAACGAGTGTTTTTAGATAGTTATTTTAACAATTGTTTTTCTTTTCTTTAGGCGTCGCTGCTGTCGCAGGACAGCGCCATCTTCGACCAGCTCCTGTCCCTACGCCGTTCCATCGCCCACCTCAAACACCAGTCCACCCTGCTGGAAGAGTGGGAGGACGATGCGGAAGTCACCTACCTATCCAGCAGCCTCCACGCAACCGGAAGCGTACGGCGCGGTCGCCTACAACGCGGCAACAGCATCCGTAACAAGTGCCGACGCCGCGACAGTGGCGCTCCCCTCATTTCCGCCGACAACAACCACCACCGCCACTGCGACCGTGACTGTTGTCCCACTTCCGGTGAGGACTCTGCCTTCAGTCTGGAATCGTCCTCTCCGTCTCTGTCGCCCTCTCCCACGTCCTCCTCGCTCCCAGTCACCACCGTTGCGCCATCCAGTAGTCAGAAGCTGCAACAACCTGCGCAGGGGCTCGAGGATGACGCGTCGTTCATCCGGAACAACGTCACTTTTCCGCCCTCGCGTAATCGCCAGTCTCGCTTCAACAGTCTGGGTGGTGGACGGTCCTGTTCGTTGTCCACGTTCGCTGTCGACCAGACTGAAGTCATTGGTGGCGATTGCGTACCCGGTTATCAACGAGGTACCTCGGTAGGTGGCGCCACCACCAGTGGACGGCAGCATTACGCTTCGCCCATGTCTTCGTCTTTCTCGTTGGTCCGTTCGCGGAGTATTACCTTTCTGCCCAGGGGCGCCCTCGTGCGGCGGGAGGAGTCGTGCGACTCGGGATTCGACGGAGCGACATCTCGCGGCGAAGTCTTCGTATAGCGGCATTCCCGATTCCTCGAAATGGATTTAAAAAAAATTGGATGCTTGCCAATTCGTTTGATGACCCAAAGAAAAATTGGTCGTGACAATTCGATGTTTTTAAGAAGCTATGCCTAGAACGGCTCATAATGTTTCCTGAAAATTCACGAGTTCTTACCTGTGCTGAGTGAACCTATGTCTTTCTCTATTGAGATCGATCGAGAACTTTTTGATTATATTTCAAAGTGTAGTTTTTTCTCAATATATTTTTATTTGTAGGATTGAATGGACAAAGATTTATTGCTTGTTTTTCTATCATCAGACGATGCCAAACCGAATGGCATATAAGGATTGTTTCTGCCAAAACTTGGCGCTTCTTCGTAAGGCATGATGTGTGAAATGTGAAAACTAGATGCGCGGATCTCATCTTGTCTGCAGCAACGTGTTTTTGTTGATTGATGCCGGCGTTATGCCCCAACCAAAATTCAAGTTTTGATACATTGATTTTTTTTTAAATATTGTACGTGCATCCAACTTGTGAAACGATAAGGCGCCCTGAACTTGGAATCGTTGTTCCTTTGTCCTTCAATTATAAATTTTAACCTTTTAGCCAGTCCGAATAACGCTTATGCAGTAGTTTTTCGCTCAGAAAGGCAATTATATTCACAATCAAAACCATTTCGTTGCGAAATTGTTGTTATTTTCGATTTACTTAGATTATCCCTTAAACGTACAACTAACAACCAATTCGTTTTTTTTTAATTTATTTCACATAGTTTATGCTTTTCTGTTTTGATTGCAGCAGTATGCTTAGTTAACTACCAATTATATTTATGAAAAATGATTAATTGTGAATGTTTTAGCGTTCATTGATTATTTACAATAGTTCTTGTGGAAAAATGTGAAAATAGGATTAAGCAGATGTCATTTCATCCATGATTGCATAATCATTTCAAGCTTTAATGCGTTTAAATGCAGATAAAACTTTATGGAGGGTGATTGAAAAACAAACCTGCAAAAAATAATTTAATTACCGAAGTCAAGTAATTTCAGAACTAATAACGAAATATTATCCTCTACCCATCGCATACATGTACTTTCAATAATACTTCAATGTCAGTCAATTAATAAACTACCGAATATATCTATATACCGTCACAATCTAATTGTAAAGAACACGTCCATGTCTATTAAAAGCAATATACTGTACACTCTACTTTATGTAATCGGCATCTTTATTATTTTGCTTTGTTTCCATTGTCCTAACATTTCCAACCGCACATTTTGCATTTTGTGATTAACTACGAGAAGATTCATTTGCGCATTTGAGCTCGAAACTGTATTAAAAAATTGTTTATAAATAAAAATTGAATTTGTTATTTGACATGGCGAGTTTTTTTTTTTTTGTATCCGCAGTGAAATCCACTTCATGCAACAAAACCGAATTCACATTCCCTAATATGTTAATTTTATTAGAAATAATTATATTCAAGAAAAAAATGTTTAAATCAACTAACTACCAGAGCGACATTTACAATCAAGCTATATTCAGTTTTCAGTTATACATTTTGAGCAAAAAATGACATTCATAACACTTTAATAATTATTATTAGTTCCAGTAGTTTTCACAACTCATTATAAAAGAAGACACTCACAACAAAGTAGAAATCAGATCAGAATTATTAAAGTAGATTGACATTTAAACAATGTGTATGTATGCAAAGTTACCAGTGTGATGGATAAGAACAAGAATAAAATCATATTTAATAAAAAATGACTTGCTTGATGAATCACATTGTTCATAATTATTAATTGCCATACAATGGCATAAATGACTTTGAACTAGTGTAAGCTTAATTTTACATTTCCGATCATAATATTACAGCTTACAGAATGTAGTGTACATCCATATGTCTTTCATGTATTATGTTGTGGTAAACTTAAACATTACCCACAATCTTGAACATAATAAACAAATTGTATATTAATGTCCCGTTCACTTTTGATTAACTTTCACCCGTTCACTTTGATAATATTACACCACAAATTTGATCTCCATTTGGCAGAGATTCTGGCAGTGACATGACACTTGACTTAGGGTAAGTTGAGAAAGAGAATTGTTGCACTAGAGCCAGGCATACGCTATCGTCCCGTTAAAATAATAATAATAATAATAATAATAATAAAAATCCTCTTAAAAACAAAAAAGGAGATGGCTATGTACACAGAAGGAAGAAACGGTTATTATATTTTTTGTAACCTATACAAAACGATTTAGTGTATGTACAGATGACCAATTCGTTGTAATGTTGTTCAAATACATCCAATTCAATTAATTCGAGGAAATATTACACGAAAAGAACAAGCTTGGTAAATTGAGAATTATCGAAAGTTGTTATTGAAGTTGTTATCCGAATTGTTCATCAGTATATTGCCTTTTTATGGTGTAGCGAAGCTAAATGATATGGAAAAAAAAAATAATGTTCAAGTTTGAATGAGTTGAAATTTTTGTAAACAATGAATGTGTATCGCATGAGAGGGGGCGTCGCCCAATTAAGTCGCGAATAAGCGAATGGCACTTCGGCGCTCAATGCATTTGCCGCAAAGTCCTGGCGCGTGACGTCTTCTTCCGCTGTCGCTTGCCGTTGAAGAACACGAACGTCCACATGAACCAGAACAAACCGAAACTGAGCGTGGCCAACACGGGCACGTACACCGGCAACTGGCTATCGTAGTGGAAGTACTGCAGCGCCTCGTAGCCGCTCCCGAAGCTACAAGGCGGTTTCTGAATGATGGCCGCACTCTGAGCGGACACCGGTAACGGATTACGAGCGCATGTGAACGCCACCGTGCGCCCGCTTCCGCTGTTGGGCGAGCTGCCCACCATGTCCCATACGTCCACCTGTTCGAGCACCCAGCGCATGGGCGATGCCCACTTGAGCCAGAACAGGATGATGGATAAGTCCAGGAAGTGGACCACGTAGCCGGAGCTCAGCGCCACCATGGTGAGCAGCAGACCGGTGATGAGCGCCGCCTGGTGGCGCGAGTCGAAGGTGTAGGCCATGGCCATGGCCAGGCAGCGCAGGGAAAAGAGGTACAGGAGCATGTAGGAGATGTAGACTGAGAAGGTGACGTTGTTGTCTTCGCCTTTCAGGCCTGACATGCAATAGGCCGGGATGATGTAAGCCAGGAAAACGGCGCCGGCCGTCAGGAAACTGTATGTCACCTGAAAAATTATAAAAATGACGATTAAATAAATGGAATCTTTCATTTCATGGTGTGAGACGACTGTTTTTTTTTCTCCTTCGATTGACTTGTTTTGGTAATTCAATATTTACGTGTTTAATTTTTTATTGCCGCAAGGGTGACAACTTATCAAGGATCCAAAGATCAATCAATGAATGACAAAGTATCCAACTTATTTGAGACGAGTAATAAATTATTCGAATAGGAAAAACTAATAATCAAAACTAAGATGATCGAAAGCTACAATTACAAGTGAGCCAAATTTTATCTAACTAAATTATTTGTTTTAGTGTAATTGCGTAAAATCTTGAATCGACTATTGCTAGTTGTCAGTTTTAATTATTTTAAGTTTATCTGCTACCTGTAGTATTTACCAAGATTCAAGGAGCGATAACTACAAAGATATTTTGGTCAAAATATGTGATTTAGTGATCAATACTTTATTTTTCTTTGTGTGTTTATTTTTGCCACTGCATTTTATTTTCAAATTGAATAGTTTTTATATTTTCCGAATGATTCTGAAGAGTCAACTTACCTTACTAATAATATATGAACTTTTTGTATACAGTTTGTCACTCAAGTCTCTGCTGATGACATCCTTGTTACACCACACTTGAAATAAAAGATGACGATGCAAAAATTAAAGCGAAAGTTGCGAGCGCTACATTTTTCTAATTGGACGCAGGCGAGGAAAATGCTAAATTATTGAGCAATTATTCAAAGCACTACCTTCCGTAATTGTTAGCAAAAGCACTGGCCACACGCTGACCGCCATCATGACGTAGTGAAAGCCGAACCGATCCTGCACCGCGTCCTGCTCAGTTCCCAGACGTACGTTCTCGTAGATGGCACCAATCAAAACCGACATCGTGGCCACCACAAAGATGCTCTTGCCCAGTGTAATCAGATTGTAGGGAAACATGTAAATTAGGGCTCGTCTGGAAGAATATAAGGAAAAATAAAGAAAGGTCACCAAAAATAAAATATGATGCACTTGAATAATGGGTACTCCGTTAGTCGTTTTAAATACAAAAATGTAAGGACTGAAACATTTGCCAGGCATGCAAAGTATTTGAGAAACAGGAAAGGAAACCACGAATTTTTTGCAAAATATTAGGTATAGTGATATATTGCCTAGGAAAATTAAATTCTTATAATTATTCAGAGTCACCACAAAATCAAAATACAAATTTCTGATTAATAAACTTAATTGAATTAAATTAATAAAATTAATAAATTGATAAACCAGACACTGACATTTACAAATGTAAATGTATTCACGTCCGGATTAATTGCACTTACATCCATAGAGCCAATATCTGCACCAGGAAATTAGCAGATTTCACTTTTGGCGGAGGAATTCCTGGTGGACCAGCGTCTGACAGGACTTCCTGTCGACGATGAAAAGTGTCGGCCAATAATTTTATTCGTTCGCTAGATTCCAGCATAGCTTCCGCCGAGAGATTATCCAAGGTGACGAGGTCAACTGGAAAATTAGTCATCAAGATATTGACATTCTTTATCTATTCTATTTTTACCAATTATTTTTATCTTTAATTGTGTTTAAAATTACGTACGATAGTAGTCTGACGGGTTCTTGTATGCCGGGCAGGGGAACTCGATGAAGGCAAAGTACGGTAGCATTTCCCGTCTCTTTCCGAAATACATGAGGCGACCAAGAGACATCAAAGCAACTGAAAGAACAAAATCAGGAATATACATTTAAAATAAATAAATACACTCAAGAAATGCAAAAAATTGTTGATTATGTAAAAAGAAAACACATTGTCAGCATTAATTTTTTTAAATAGCGTAAGGTTCAGTTAGTATTTCAGATTCAGCGTTTTTTTGTTGAAAGTTGTTAGAACGAAATAATGTAGCAAAGTGTTACTTTGCTTACTTTGGTTATTTTCCCGAACTGATTATTGGAGTATTTACACTGTAGTCATGTGACCTTTATTTTTAATTTGTACTCTTTCTTTTTTAGCTGTAAGCCTCAAGATTTTAGTTTAACGTGGTAGCAATACTGTTTTTCTATTTTAGAAGTTAGTAATTCCATTACTCTTAGACATCATGGTGAAAATTTCGTATGTGGGCGGATGAATGGTGAGAATGACGATACGCCCTCTGGCGGCCCACTGTCGAAGGTATTCCACCAGGAAGAAGGTGTCAAAGATGTCCATCCCCTTGGTTGGTTGGTCCAATAGAACAATATCTGGAACAGGAAATTAAAGTTTGTTATTGTGGGCTGAAATTATTGCAGTTTCACAAATAATAATAATTACATTTGTCTCTGATGGCTAAATTGATGTGAGGAGACAAGTCATTACAGTTATATTGTACGGTAGTGCATGACCCTGTATACCAGGTAAATGAAAAAGTATTTTTTGGTGGCGACCCAGTTTGACCGAATTGGGACAATGTTTTTTTGAAAATTTGTTTACCTGTATCTAGAAGTAGTTGACAGCCAACATTCAGGCGACGCTTTTCGGAGAGGGTGAGGTGTTTTACCCTGGTGTGTTTCACGATTCCCAAACCGAGATCCTCGATTAGGGCGTTAATCTGAGGATGAAAATAAATGACACAGAAATTCTGATATATTCCTTCGCTATTTTTTCTAATGAAAAATAGGCATCAACACGATGCAATTGATTTTTTTGTTAAAGGGTTGCGAAGGCGGGAGATCCACCCACTGCTGATAGGGAAATTAACGACGAAAGTGTCATCTTGGTGTTTGTATTTTGGCAGTCAAGTCGTCTTGTGCGATACTGTGCCTATCTTCCTCTGCAGATATTTATTTTTATTGTTAGTTACTTTATTGTTAACTATTTTTATTGTATATGAAATCACTTCACAGTAGATTACCGTGAAACTGCTACTGATGTTTATCGAGGATTAATACTTGTTACTCAT
>JAUJYS010005828.1:0-10766 GCA_033995665.1 Melogona broelemanni | reverse complement strand
CTTTTGTGATATCTGAGAGTGTTGCCGTTTCTCCATCCTCATGGTCAAGGATACATCATAATATTATTTTTGCTTATTTTAACAGGCTCTGTATTCGAGACTCCTGTCTCTACTGCCAGATGAAGGGACATTTGATCACCAACTGTTTCAAGAGGGTGACAGCCACGCAAAGGGATCCGATCTGAAGAAGCGATGCTTCTGAAGCTCCTCCACCTTCCTCAGACAGACGCGCTAGCCTCTTGCCACAATGGTGGTCAACAAGAAAGCAGACGCTCCAATTGAACATGCCTGGATAGTTTTAAATCGCTAATCAAATCTTTAATTCAAAAAGCGATTATTATTGCGATAAATTCAATGCGATAAATTCCAAATCTTCGAACGGGGGTGTAACAAAAAAATATATGTTAAGTACAGTCAACTGGACAACACATTACTGTATAATATTGCGTGCCCCTCAGAAATTTACCAATTTTCGATATTTCAATTACAATTACAATATCAACATATTTTCACCCCTGGGATGAATAAATAAATAAAGATAAGCGAGCTCACGCAGAGAATCGAACCCGGGGCGTTGGTGGCACCACCAATTCAACCATTCGAGCAACGATGACTTTTACCCCCTTTCCCACTGGCCAATCTCATAACTACCAACAGCGTCTCCCACACTTCCACCCCCACCCCACTTCCCCACCACTTAAAACTGGGAAAAGGTCTGTTGGTGATCAAAGTCTCCTCAACTGTATCCGCAATCTCGCCATCATCAAAAAGACGACGCAATTGGGTAAGTTTCGAAACTAAAATCGCCCCAAGCCAAACATTTGCTCTCTCGCTACCCGAAACATTGCCTCTTCATACGCAGCAAAAGCTACAGCCTTATTATTGTTGTAGGCTATCACGTGGACTATTATGCAGTCACCAATAGTTGGACGTAAAAGCTCTGTCCAGACTAGTATCAAAACCCGCGTGTCATAACCGCGATCATGATACACAGATAAACAACTAGAGAATAAACGATGGTGGATCGATATCTTGGTACCGATGGCTCAGTGGGTATGGCAACAGCCGACGGTCCCTGGTTCGATTCCCCTAGCAGGCTTTCGTTTATTCGTTAGCCTGGGGTACTGGCGTCACCCCTGAGCTTCCATTAGGGAGTCCAGAGCTTAGGGGTGGATCCTGCAGTCTGGCTATTCCAGCTGCCATTCCCCATCCCTTCCCTTCCCTGCCCCTCGCACATCTCCACAGAGACACGAGTGTGCAGTAATCCTGTAGTGCACTAGGCGCTACGATAATTTATAAAAAAAATAAAATAATCGGCCTGAAATATTGAATTTATGATCCAGATTTAACGACAGGTCGACACGTTTGGTGGGGTGCATTGCTATTAACCTTTAAAATATGAAATTTAGGAGACTTAATTTCAAATTTGGAGAATGTCGTGAACGTCCTAAAATATTTTCATGTCAAATTAAATTCAAAAATAATTTTTAGACTGTCCATATTAATATTTTTTAAAGTAAGATTTTCCATTAAAAAGTTAGATAAGTGTAACTCCAGGTTAAGAAAAAATCTTCTACTTAGAATTTTTGTTTTTAGAGAGACTGCATGCTGAAGTGATGATGTTCAATGGGTCGGTTCCCGACTCTTGCACTCTTACACAGCGGTTTTTATCCGGTGAAAAAAATAAGCATTTTGCAGAAAGAATTCATAAATAAATAATATGATTCATTTTTAAAATATGAGTCCAGTCTGGAAGAGTGCATATTGATAACAGAAAATGACGTTCCTAAATAAAACATTTCTACATCTTTCTAACTGCAGATTGAAATGTAGTGAGTGTGTGTGTGGCTTTTGAGCTCCCCAAGTTAATACGTTTGGTTACGCTAGTTTGGTAAACTTTCAAATACCATCATCGATTTTTCTAACTAGACAGACAACGCCCAAATATTAAAACGCCTCGCGTGCGATAAACAAATTTAGCTGAGATGTGTAAATTTTTCAAATAAATTACGAGTATACCAATTTTTAACGTCAATATTCTGTTAATTTTCCCTATAGCACCTTCTGCGTGCGGATTATTTTGCGTTGCCGTCGTAAAGAGGTTTCAACACGCACTAGTCCATAATTTGCACCCAAGGCAACCTTTCTCTTAAGTAAAGGGTTGAATGTGGCCTAATTTAAAGAAGTGCAGACTAGTATTGCGCACGCCACTAAAACTGGGGCGGTATGCCGCACTTGTCGATTTGTTTTGACATCTAGCAGGTCACTGCACACCTGACCCTCACATATCGCTATAGCGACACGAGGGGTAGTAATCCTGTAGTGCTTAGCACTACAATAATTTAAAAAAAAAATCACATTCAAGATATTTAATAAATTTACAAAATTAAAAACAAATAGTTGATGAATATCCAATTATTTTTGGCAATTTTAGTTCCAAATTTCTATTGTATCGAAAAATTGAATGAATTTTCATTTTAGAACGTGACACTGTCTCAATTTAAAATATGGCACAAAAGTGTGTTTTAAATTCTTAATCTCTAAAGCGTTATATACTTTTTTTTTCCAAATGCTATTTCCAGAAACAAAAAATTTACAAATCTGTTTCCAGAATCTTAATACTTTTAAAATCTTTTCCCAGGTTCTAAAAAAATTCTAAATATTTGTTTGATATATTTAATTTTTTTATTTTAAAATCACCGTAGCGCCTAGTGCACTACAGGATGACTGCACCCTCGTGTCTCTGTGGAGATATGTGAGGGGAAGGGAAGGGAAGAGGGATGGCAGCTGGGATAGCCAGACTGCAGGATCCACCCCTAAGCTCCGGACTCCCTAAAGAAAGCTCAGGGGTGACGCCAGTACCCCAGGCTAACGAATAAACGAAAGCCTGCGCCGGGAATCGAATCCGGGACCGTCCGCTTCATAGGATGTTGCCATACCCACTGAGACATCGGTTCGTTGAATTTTGTTTGATCTTTATTATTTTAGCCTTCGACAATTTCATGTTTGGTCGACAAATTAATTTGACCACATGGCACATGCAGCTCAAAAAACATTATACGAAACTGAATGAATTTCGCTTAAAATATTAATATTCTGATTGTAAGAAAATCGGTTCCAAGATCGAGACAACTCCAATTCAATTGACTCTTTATCTCATTGACATTTTATTCTTGAAATCTTTCACAGTTTCTCAATCAAGGTACGCCGAAGTCTGTGAATTCTACGCCAAGCAGCTGGTACGGAGTGGGAATCCACGCAAGGCGGTGCTGTATCTGTTGGCCGTTGATAAAGTTCGCGAGGCCATCGATGTCCTGAAGAAGCACGTCTCTCACATGTACGTTCATTAAGAGGGACACTGTTTTACCAGCGTTGCGCTGTGTGCCAATATTTGGCGATATCATTTTCAACTGATGCATTTTTGAGAAATCAAAGTTAATTTATTTCAATTGTTAATGCTACCCAATGCTGTTATAGGGAAGCTGTGATACTAGCTAAAGTTCGTCTCAGCCAGAAAGACCCACTCATTGGCCAGCTGCTGGAAGAGCGCGCTGTCCTGCTAGCCGAGAAAGGACAAGTTGAAGTGGCTGCAAAATGGTATGGCTTGCTACAATTGCTACAGTTTTTGCAATGATATTAGGGTTTAATTTGAATTTTAATAAATTCCAACTTTCCGACAAATATAGTAGGATTCTCATACGTTGCGTTAAACATGCGAGTGTTTCATTACACGTATTATTCTTTTCCCACCAGTTATCTTGGAAGTGGCAATCCTGAGAAGGCCGCCGCCCTGCTGTGCCACAAACAAGACGCCGCTGGCCTCAGGGTGAGCGCTTTCATTGCCAAAAGATGTGGCGACGTCCAGAAGGCTTTGTCGTATGCCTCGCAGGCGCTGTCCGGATGCCTGGTGGAGCAAGATTTTGAAACTGCTGCCACGTTGGTCAAGGAACATCCACAACTGAAGGTAAAATAATTTCGATCAAAAATACGTTGAAAAGATTTTTTTTTTAATTGTACGTTTTCAAAAACCATTTATGACAGGTCTTCACTGAAATCGTACTACCCGTATAGCCCAGTCGGTATTGGAACTGTTAGTGGTACGGTGGTCTCGGGTTCGATTCCCGACGATTTATTCGACCGAGAGGTACTGGCGGAAATGTGATCCTCACATATTGCCATAGCAACCCGAGGGGTACAGAATCTCCTGTTAAGATATTCACAACAGTGACCGGCAATAAAAATAAATATCGATTTCAAGTTCAGGACTGCCATGAGAAAAAAAAAGCTAGACATTTTTTTTAGGCCGAGGTATTAAAAAAAATTGGAATATCTACCTTGGAATTTTACCTTCAAAGTAATGGAAGCCAATCGTTGAAAGTGCCCTATGATTAACCGAATTCTCCATGTTTTCACGTTTTTCTAGTCTTGCACGTTGGTGTTGATGGCGCACCGCCGTCTCGTGGAATCGTGGCACGCCCACAAGGAGTCTGGCGTCGGATCCGCTGCTGCAGCTCAGTCGGACGAAACAGCTGGCGACTTGATCGCCACGTTACGTCGGGATTGGGCGTCGCAGGGGGTCCTTGGCGAAGACGAGGGTGTCGAGGTTATCGCCGAGCACTTGCGCGTACTGCAGAATTGCTTTTTGCCGTTGAAGCCCCGAACAGAGTCGCAGGTATGTTACTCCAATCGGTCGTTTGTAAGTAATGTATTTATGATATTTTGAAGTTATCGTCAGTTGTTAACGCATATCTCAATTGTAACCCCGGAACTTTTGATAATTTTGAACGTCTCGAACACACAAAGTCGCTTGGCTGCGGTGCGGTATCAAAATTGCTAAATTGAAATTATCAAATTGCGCACGAATCATGGCTGTCTCTCACCTCTCCAACGAATAGACATTTGGTGAGTGGCTCTAATTTTTGGGACTCTATTACCGGCGCAGGTTCTTGTTTATTCGATCATGGGTACTGGTGAAAACGAGCCCCTCAGACATTGCCTTAAAAGAAAACGAGGGGTACAGAATTTACTGTACTAGGAAAAAAATATTAGTTAAGCGACTTTTTATTTTGTTCTAAATTTTATAAATATTTTTTTTTCAATTTTATTATATAATTTGTTAGTTTTCTTTCAATTTAACTTTTGTTGATGCTGACAAAATGTTGTTCGCTCAAGCATCATGTTTTCATGTACTGTATTCATGTTTAATTTCTACATGCCTTTATTTATTTTATATATAAATTTTTTTAAATCACCGTAGTGTCTAGTGCACTACATGATTACTGCACCCTCGTGTTTCTATGGAGATATGTGAGGGCAGGGAAGTGATTGTAAACTAAAACGTTTGCCGTTCTGAATCTCTATTTAATTTCGAAGGGGATTGGCAGCTGGAATAGCCAGGCTGCAGGATCCACCCCTAAGCTCTGGACTCCCTAATGGAAGCTCAGGGGTGATCTGCACAGGATCGAATAAACGAAAGCCTGCGCCGGGAATCGAACCCGGTCCACATGCCCTGTAGAATGTGACCGTACCCACTGGGCCACTGAGGGCCGACAGGGATTACTAAATTAAATACAGATTCAGAACGACAAACGTTTTTGTTTACAATCACCGCAATTAACTATTCCGTTGACTTATTCTGTCTTTATTTCTACTCTACACACTTCATCAGGTTCTGGCTTTTCTGTCAATCAACTTGTCCACCGCTGCACTGAATCTCACCCTAGGACACGGCCGTGACTCTCTGGACGAACTGCTCACCTGCTTCGCTGCAGTCCATCTCACTCCTAACGCCGCCATGCTGGTGTGGTGGACGCTGACGCTGCAGCCTAAACGGCGCAACGTGTCGACGCCGTGGCCGCTCCAGTTGCCTGTCGACGAGGGATACAGCCTCGGCATGGATACGTCCGTCGTGCGGGCTCTGGAAGCCTACACGTCATTGGCGCAACTTCACCAGCTGTTAGATGCGGAGCAGTCTCTGGAACGGCGCGTACCGGAAAGTGACGAGGAAATTTCGGTTGCCATATTGGACACCGCCAGAACGCCTACCGAAGCGAACGACCCTCAAATAGAGGTTAGCCATAACGGGAACGCTGTAAATGGAACGGTCGCTTCTATAGAGGAACACGCGACGACGATCGATGTTCCCGGAGAGACAAGGAAGGAAATATGTGCCTGTCGATCGTGTCAGCGGTTGGCTGCGCAGGTAGCTCCACTGGTACAGAACCTGTTGAATGAAGACTGCGGCCAACTGGGAGAGCTGAATGCGCGACTGAGTGTGACTCAGGTGGCGCTGGCCGGCGCTCTAGCTCGACGCAAGTGCAGCGCGGCGGCGAACAACCGCGTCTCCTCGGTCGTCGTGCCTTCGGACGCGGCTGCTGCTACGACTGAGATGAGCCTGAAAGAGGAGGACGGTGGTAAAACGCCAACCGAGGAAGTCAGTGTCTGTTCGAGCTTGATGGAACCAGAGGTGGTGCAGGATGTGGACTCGCCCGCTGTGGACGTGGTCGCCATCGCGACGGAGAAGCTGCTGGAGCGCGCCGCCGACATTTCGGTGGAGGCTTGGCAGAAGGAGTTGCTCCGGATCGAGGAAAAGAAGGAACTGCTTGAGGGCAAAATTCAGGTACGGTAAAACAGTGTTAGAAGTAATATATGAAACGGGAAAATTATTGACTGTTTTTTCCGGTCTTGAGTTGTTTGGCCCCTGCGTTAAACGTTACTTTTAAGATATCCGTTACGAAGAAGGAAGAAGTTGGAAGGTGATCATGAGAAGTTAATAGTTTTAGGCAAACCATGTAATTATGTTTATGAAACGAAAACCAGTTAAAATAATCGGAAAAAAATAAATACAATGATTCCGGTGTTTTGGTCAATTTGCAACATTAATTGGTCAATTTGCAACATTGATTGGTCAGCGTTAAAGAATTTCTGAGTACAGTTAACACGAAATATAAGTTTTCAGAAGATACTTTATTTTGGCCGATAAAAAAGAATTATCCAATATTAAAATTATACAATTTAGTGCGGCAAAATTTGATCATCATTATCACCGACTGCGTTGTGGGCGGTCCCTGGTTCGATTCCTGGTGCGGGATCTCGTTTACAGAGTATTCTGCATTCGATCCCGCGGTACTGGTGAAAATGTGCCCCTCACATTTTGCCTATGCCACACGAGGGGTACATAATCTCCTGTAGTGATATTCACTACAATGCGGGATAATTTTTCTATAAAAAATAATCATTGACACTATTTTAGCTATCCAGTGATATTATTAGTATTTGTTAACGTACATGCTATGTTTTTAATCTTGATACGTTCTTTCGTCGCAGGTGAAACATTTTCCCGACGTGCTAACGTCGGCCCGTCATTTGGTCACCCTGTGCGTTGCTGGCGGGCAACGATGCAGCGCCGTTCCATCTGGTTGCCTCGCTCTTCAGCAACTTCTGGCTGCAGCTGCTCAATTTGGTGTACAACACTCTGTGTACCCGAATGACTCGGAATGGTTTGGCGCCCATTTGGAATCCATTTGAAATCCATTTGGTGTTTCTCCTGCCGAAGATCCAAACCATGTCTGTGTCCATTTTTCGTTTTTCTTTTTTTATAATCGGCTTTCACAACTTTTTCTATTTTTTTCTAAGAAAGATGTTTTATTACATTCGGGAAGAAGGGAATCTACATAGATTTAAGAAATCCATAGATTCTAGGATAACTACGAATCGACTCTGAACTACAGTACTTTTTGAACTATGCTGTTCAACGTTAACGCAATATCCGCACTTATCAGACCATTGAATTCGCGTAATAAAAAAAAATGTTGTAGTTTTTTTTCGTTGGTTATTTTAAAGGACAATTTATATGCATTATTTCGATAGCAACGCTTTGCATATAAATAAAAAATTCAGTGAGGTCAGAAATGTCGCCTCATGAGATCATTGAAATAACTTTTAGCAAATCAGCTGACTACTGGTACGTTTTAGAAAACATTAAATGACATTCTTTGTTTTCGGTAATGTGACGAAATATTCGTTACCGTTTGTCCTTTATTTAATTACAACTTAATAAATTTCACAACAGTTTTTCAGCGTTATGAAAATGCGTTTGTTTTAAGTCAGAAAAAATCCGTTATCGGAAAATTCCAAAGTTTCAAAGGAATTTATTTCTTTGTTAACATATAAACGCTATATGTTTTGCCAATCGTTTCACATTACGTAGAATTTATAATTCAAATGAATTGCTACAAGCTTGTTTTCACTTAAACGAATAAAAACGTAACATCGTATTTTGGTGTATTTCGGGAGCCATTTCAATTTTTTGCTGTTGAAGAAATGGCGTAGTTATTTATTATTTATTTATTTTTATTCCTGATCATGGCGGGGGTCAAATGACCAGTGGCAGCCTTGAAAATATGGGAAGCAAAATATTTGTTTCGCCTCAAACATTGTCTTTGCCGTAACCCCCTTGCCCCTCCCGTTTTATTTTACCGTCTACGACCAATCCAAAGTTCATTTTTCACCTTTGCACTTTTCCGGGAGGGATATGCAAATTAGCTGTTCTAGCAGCGCCGTTTGTGTTGATCGAGAAAAATATGCAAATTAGTTGTTTAACAGCGCCATTTATTTTTGGCCATTCAGTCAGTATTATTTCGGAATTCAGTCGGTGCGGTTGTGTTTGTGTTTTCAAAAGTTCCATATTTGTTTTGGAGAATTACAACAACGCTTGCATGGGTGTGGCAATGGTCAATTGTCACTGCATGGCGATTGTTTTCGTATTAACATTTTGTGGATTAGCCATCGCGGATTTTCCAACTAACCCAACTAACACGTTTGATCTAATCAATGGAAATGGTAAGCCCGTTTTTTAATAAAAACAATTTAGAATGTTATTTGTAAATTTGATAGGAAAACTGGCTTGTATTTTTCCACCGTGTAATTTAACTTGGGCGAGGACGAACTCTCAGAAAACTACGAACAATGAAGCGAAAAGTAAAGCAATGGCTGCACGAACTGTTCATTTACAATAGGGCCGGAACGATTAAAATATCTTTATTTTGTCTTATATTCACTTATTATTTTGTCTAATATTTTTATTTTTGAAGTTTATTTCTTGAATCTGGTACAGATATTTCTGATATTTACTTTATATTTGGAGCAGTACATGGGAAAACTTGTTTCTCTGATTGCTGATAAAAATAAATAAAGATGCCGCACTTAGGTGTTTTAGGTATTTGGTTATGTACATACTATAAGATCCATGTTCGCGGTTAGTCGGGATTATATTTCTAAAATAAGAATTTATTTGTTAAGGATGCATTTTGTAAGATGGATATCGGCGTTTTCTGACTTTAAACTCTAGATAGGGATCGGTTATATTTTTCCTAGACTGCAGAGTTTGCTTCATACCTGGATAGGGTTTTATTAACATGTACCCGACATCGCTCAGAACGGGACCTAAGTCTACTTTCATTCCGATAGAAAGCGAGCGTACAAGTTTCTGAAAAAAATATTTTTGAGATCCCGGTTCGTAGGTTTAAGAACCAGCCAACCAGCGATATGTTTACGTTTCAGACGACACCAAACCGACTTGCTTATATCTGGGATGCTGGTCAAAACATTTTATTTTATTAGATCGTGAATCTGAATTTTGCAAATGTTTTGATGCTTATTTTGATTATTCTGAGTTGTGGTTTTACAGAAACGCAACTATTCCAGCGACTATTAGTGAAAGCAATAAATTTTGGAATTAAACCGCAACTGGACTATGAGTTGAGCACTCTGGAAGATCGTTTGAGACTAGCTACTTCTGAGAGAACCTATTCAAGCCGACGCAATCCCAGAGCTGTCCGGAGAGACGACGACAACTTTGGCACCGCTGCGAAGAATCGTAGAAGTAAGACAACCTAATGTAACCAAGGAATTAAGAAAATAACTAAACTTGTAATATTTTGTGAGTTAACAGATAAATTACATGTAATCTAAATATTAAGGATTAAATGCAGAAATGACATTTAAACAAATATACATTTTTTACATTCGAATTTGTTTACATCGGTGGAACTGACTGGTTTGTGCAAATGAACTTAAAATACTAATTGTAATTTGTATCCGGCGTTTAGGTATTTTTGCTGGGGGTGCTGCGACCAGATTGTTTTCTGAAGCGTTAAAGGACGTCACAGACGTAACATTGGTCGATGGCAACAGCGTGAAATACGTGATCTTCGCAGTGAAACCCGAATTGCAACCCGCTTCGGCGTCCATGCCAATCAAAGTTTGGAACCAGGCCAGCTCATCTCTAGAATCTTTTGGTTCATTAAGCGTAAGAGTGTTTTTCAATTTTACAAGTTCATAAGAAGAATCTTAAATAAGCTCTTCACAGTAGTAACTACTTAACAGTTGAAGCCTATGGGATGAGGATAAACAAGAACAAAACAAAGATAATGGCAATAGGAAAGGGTCAGAAAAGACAACACTAAAAATCGAGGGACAAAGCATCGAACAAGTTAGCTCATATCGTTACTTAGGTCAGGCAATCACTGAGGATGTCAGATGCGAAAAGGAGACAAAAACCAGAATGGCAATAGCAAAAAAGGCATTCAGGGAAAAGCAAAGAGTATTGACCTCAAAAAGTGCAGATCTAAACCTTAGGAAAAGAATACTCAATGCATATGCAGTCGGTGGCCCTTTACGGAGCCGAAGCATGGACCCTGAACAAGGGAGAGAGAGATAAGTTGGAAGCATTTGAGATGTGGGGTTGGAGGAGGATGGAAAGAGTG
>JAUJYS010005827.1:0-10767 GCA_033995665.1 Melogona broelemanni | reverse complement strand
ACATAATCTCTATAGGTTCGAGGGTGCAGTAATCCTGTAGTGCACTAGGCGCTACGGTGATTTAAAAAAAATAAAAAAATAAAAAAAAATAAGGCCAGGCAGCGTTTCACAACGGTTACACCTTAAAAGCGCAGTTGGCTCATTTGACAACGCAACCACTTACATTAAGAACGAGCGAAATCCCGTTTTCAACCTTTAACCCGAGCTCACCGGCATTCCAAACGCAAACCAACCAATCGGCATCAAAATAGGATTACGTCACATTATTCGACAGCGCCAATTAACATAGAACGATCATTTCGTACAGCGAATTTCAGATATTTGAAACAAAACCCAACGGAGGGTTGATATTGTTGATCATCGCCACCGAGGTCCAGCGAAGTGGTGTTTTGTTTGAGGTGAGAAGGCCGACAATTTAGGTAAATTTCAACGAGGACATTTAACTAATTTATCAATGTGATTTAGCCACTTTTCTGACACTACCATTTACGTTTAAATTTAGATTGTAGTATCTTTGGTAGTGTCGTTTTAAATTTTTGAATTAAGATTGCGAATTAAGTCAAACATTTCTTCTTTTTTTAGTGGATAAACCGATTTCGTCTAGTTTCCATTTATTAAATTGCCGCAAAAGTACACATCGCAAGATGCCAAACTGACCTGTTTATAATTCAACGAAAACTTAGACTGAATGAGTACTATTAACAATATATTTGTTCTTTTAGTCCTTATTTCTTGAGTTTTAAATAATAATACGTTTTATAATAAATGAACAAATTTTTTCTTTGTTTAAATTCTCGCGGAAGTGCACGTCGTAAGATTCCAAACTAGCCGTTTAGAATTTAAGTAAAGCTTTTGTCTGCGAATGACAATTACAAAGAGATTTCATTTTTTTTTCTTTTTCTCCACAATTTCATAGGTTTTCAAGAAGACTCTGGCGATAATCTCGCAAAATGGATTTCACTAGGCCGGGACCTAGCCGGACCACACAGAGTGGAGAGATAACCGCGGCCGATATCAATGATTTCGTCAATGGGATTGCGAGAAACCTCGCGGTTGGCCTCTACAGTTTAGTGCCGGGCACCACCGATTCCGTCTGGACGCGCTTAGACCTGATGTTGGTGCTCTGGCTGGTGGCCTATGGCATGTTGACCCTAGCCGTGTGGCACAGGTTCAACCTACCGGCATCTCGTCGGCCGCCCGGACCCTCCTGGTGTTGGACTTATCTCATGAGGGGCCACCTCGGTGAACTCAACACCAGCAAGTTCCACGAGAGCCTGCGAAAATTGGCGAACCGTCACGGAAGCATCTACGAGCTACAACTGTGCGGTACTAACACGGTCGTGCTATCCGACCAGGAACTAATTAGAAAAGCGTTCAGTTTGCGAAACTTCTGCCACCAGGCGCCCTTACAAATGATTAACTACGTCATGGGCGGACGCGGTGAGTTATGATTAAAGTTTTACTGCAGTTAGTAGTTTTTTTATCGCTACAAAGGTTATTTTTTCGCCCTCTTTGGATAATGCTTTATTATTCGGTTACGACTATTTTCTGATTTAAAAAAACTGAATTGTTTTTAACGTAAATTTTACCCCGTATTTCAGGGTTGATGAATGCTTCCATCGAGAGGTGGGTCGACCAGAGACCCATCGTTGAGACTTGTCTACGTAATCTTGCAATCAAGAAAGACAAAGACACGCTTTTGCGTGACGGAACTCCGCTGGATAAGAGACTGCGAACTGAAATTGAGTCGGCATTGCAGGTAACCTAAGTAAAAAATATCTCCCGTCCCATTGGAGTCTTTGAGTTGTTGTGATGCAGTGTTAAGATGGATAAATTTCAGTAAAATCGTTATTTGATGGGCGCTTTCAAAATGATATGTCAATGTTTTATCTTCGTCCAGAAAATACGTGACGAAGGAAACGTCGCCTTCGACCCTCACTCTATAGTCAAAACGCTGGTGGACAACTTGATGGCTTTCTTAATTCTGCACAAAGACTTTGAAATGGCGGACCGGCCTTTCGATCACCTAATGGAAATGCATGAGTGAGTATTTTTTTTAAACGGTTCAATGAAGCTGAGGGAAGGTGCAGAGATAGTTAAGTACGTGGTATGACGTAGGGTTGCATGAAGAAATAAAATAAAATAAAGTGGACAAAATTAAAGCAGACGGACATCTTGCGGACACAATATAAACTTAACTAATGGGTTCAATTTCAAGGCGTGATCAACAAGGTGATAAAGGTGATCAAGGTGATCAAGGCGTGATCGACAAGGCGTGATCAGCATGATATTTATACTACGCGGCTAAGCTGACAAAAAATATCTTGTCGCCATAATCTTGAAAATTCAGCCAACTGGCAGAGATTCTTTTAAAGCCCTGTGCGTTTTAGATGGTGGCAAAACTCAATGTTTTTTTTTTTGTTTTTTTTTTTAAGACGTTATAAACTTGGGATCTAATTAGTCAAACCTATAAAATACTTAATTTCAAAATTAATGTGGCTGTAGGCATAGGATTTGATTCCATGAGTATTTTGCTCCATTGTAATGTGTTAATTTTGATGTAACGCGCGCGCATGGAGAAAATATTTTAATTGAGTTTTTAAAAATAGTTTGCTCTGCTTTTGCAAAGCAAATTAAAAAAAAAACTCAAACTATTATTAAAAGCGATTTACAGCGCCGTAATAATTGGTTGGTCGCAGCAGCTATTTCTTATGTTTAAAATTACCTCGCATGTTGCTACAACACATTTTCATCAGTACCCCGGGACTGCCGCAATGTGAACTGCGCTACGACGAAGAGTCTGTACTTCGGAGAGGCGGAGATTATTGGCGCTAAATTACGAGAACTTGTACGACTTCATACAACTTATCCTTGGTAGTCTGCTAATTTAAACTGTTCCGTTTTCAGGTGTCACAAAGCATTCGGACTCCTGTGGTACTTTAGGTTTAAAATGAAGAGTTTTGACCACGCTTTCCTGAAGGAGATAGTAGAGGCTCGAATAAACGCAAGCCGACCAGAGCCCCCGCAGAGTTTCCTTGACTCGTACATAAACGAATGGAATAGGTGCCCCAAAGCCACACATTTTGATGGTAAGACCAAATACAGTAAAAATAAAGGTTTTGATTGCACGAGGCCAACATGAATGGAAACGAGGTTACATGCGTCTTTTGCTTTTTTATATTTAAAAATCACCGTAGTGCCTAGTGCCCTACAGGATTACTGCACCCTCGTGTCTCTTTGGAGATATGTGAGGGGCAGGGAAGGGAAGGGAAGAGGAATGTAGCTGGAATAGCCAGACTGCAGGATCCACCCCTACGCTCTGGACTCCCTAATGGAAGCTCGGGGGTGACGCCAGTACCCAAGGCTAACTAATAAACTAAAGCCTACTCAGGGAATCGAACCCGAGAGCGTCCGCTTCGTAGGATGTTGCCATACCCACTGAGCCATCGGTACGTCATGCTTGCTACATGAGATTATGTATCCCTCCAACCGCTTGGGTAGTTCTGCTGGGGCACATTTTCATCAATACCCCACTATTGAATAAACGAGCTCGAGCCGGAAATCTAACCCTGGGTCGCCGCTCGCAGGCCGGTGCTCTACCGCTGGTGTGCTTCTCCTAATATTTGTATGCGGAGTTTTGCGCCAGTGAAGTTGCGATTTCTAAATCATGTGTTGTAATTTTGTTGCCATTCCAGCCGATCAACTATACCACGTGTTGGGAGAATTGATGAGTTCCGGCAAACAGACCTTGTTGGTGTCGCTGATGTGGGGGCTGTATCGCCTGATGCTCAACCCACAAGTAGTCAATAGTGCCCGGCGAGAGATACAAAAAAATATAGGCTCCAGGGCGATCACTCCCGACGACGAGGATAAGCTGCCCTTTGTCAATGCCTGCGTCCACGAAATCCAACGGATGCACCCTGCGATACCGTTAGGTATGCCGCATGGCACTGCTCGGGTAACGTATTGGTTTGCTATTATAATATATATCTAATAAATACTGTCGTATTTATTTATTTTTTAAATTTGTTACCAAATTTAATTTATACATACATATGCTTATCATCAACTGTGTTCAAGCATTTCACCCGGAGATCTAATGTTTTGCTAGTTTTTGGGGTTTTTAAAAAACAACTAGTGAATAACGCTACGTAAAATTTTGCACGGCTTGTGGCTGTGGATAACGGGTGGGCACGTTGTCGCTAGTACCAAGGGATCGAATAAACCAGAGCATGAATCGGAAATCGAACCCGGGATCGAATGTCGGTTGCCATACCGCCTGGGCTACGACTAATCCACTGAACTTGGCGTTATAATTCTGGAAAGTGGAATTAAATGCCAGTCTTGCCATTTTAAACAAATTCTGTAAGTATTTCTTATTTGAAAAAGATGACCCTGCCGACCGAACAGTTTCTTCACTCGCGTACTCTTATTAGAAAAATGTGACTAATTTTATTTTATTGTCTTTCGCACGTTAACTATTCTTTGAAGACTTCATTTTAATGTTTGCTTGTCTTTCAAAATTGTCCATTAACAAATGCTTGATGACCGAATATTTCGCCGAACTATCTATTTAAACATAAAATACTATCCATTTCAGAACTGTGAGCTGAAAGACTATGTTATCCCGGAAGACTCCTTGGTTTTCGGCCACATCTACGCCGTCCAAAACGACTCGATGGCCTGGACCAAACCGAAAGAATTTAACCCAGGCAGATTTCTAAACAAAGAACAGTTAATCACCCTGCCTGATGAATTCATGCCCTTCGGTGTTGGTAGGAAATTTTAATATCCGCGTTGTTTGTATATTTCGCAGGACTTTAATAGGGAATTTATTTTTTTCGTGCAGTACATAATTTACTGATTTAGTTAAATTTTGAATTTTGTGGCGATTTTAAACAAGATTTTAGCGAAATTCTATAAAATAGCGAATTTTAAATGAGTTTCTTGCACGATTATTTCTTGAGATATAAATTTCCGCAGCTTTGCTTTCACAAACTTAATTACTGATGGAAGACTATTTTTTATTTTTAATCACCGTAGTGCCGAGTGCACTACAGGATTACTGCACCCTCATGTCTATGGAGATGTGCGATGGGCAGAGAAGGGAAGGGATGGGGATTGGCAGCTGGAATACCCAGGCTGCAGGATCCACCCCTAAGCTCTGGACTCCCTAATGGAAGCTCAGTGGTGACGCCAGTACCCCGGGCTAACGAATAAACGAAAGCCTGCGCCGGGAATCGAACCCGGGACTGTCCGCTTCGTAGGATGTTGCCATACCTACCGAGCCATCGGTACATACAATTGAGTACAAATCAGAACGTACGTTCATCTCTTAAGATTTCGATTGAAATTCAATCGTCACAAAATATATTAAAGTATATCGAATTACCGTCATACGGCAATTAGTTAGATGAAAATAACTTGTTTAGAAATAATTGAAAACTATCTAGTTATTATATCAATAAACGTCGTTTTTTCATTTCGCGTTGTCTTGCGATGTTTGTCTTCATCCCACACAGTCAAGCGTTTATATTTATAACTAGCACTTCTTCGTGTTCCTGTTATAATTTTCTAGTTCAGAATTGAAATAGTTTAAATATTTCAACTGGGTGACTTTTGATGCTCGTTTTCAGGTCATCGCGCGTGTCCTGCCAAAGACATGGCTCATACTACGATGTTCATGGTTCTGGGTTCTATAATGCAACGCAACCAATTCGAATGTCCAGGAACAGATATATTTATTCCGCATATCGAACTAGACTTCTCAAGAGTTTTATCTTCGCCCAGATTTCCCATCCGTTTTAGTCAAAAATAATTAATTAATTCATGAAATACCTTTTTCCTTATTTTTAATCAGACTTGAATTTAATTTTTTTCGAGCTTTTATTCACTATGTCGATGTGTGTTGTGGATTGTGGATTATCGAATAAAACATCCCTTTGGTGAAAAATGGCAGGATCTCATTTTATTATTTTATTGGTCCATATCACAAATTTTGGTTCTTAAAATTAAAATAATTAAAACTAAACATTTCTCAGATTTTTGATATGTCTTTCAATTTAGGCAATGCGTTGCATAAAATTGTAAAATAAATTTTGAAACTTATTGCTATGTGCACGCCAACATATAGTAAAAAAATAACCTGATAACTGATTTTTAACTGTGCCTGAGTTATGACCGAGTACTTGGCTATGACCGAGTACTTAGTATTAACTCATTAAACTGTCTCCACAAAATTACTTTACCCGGTAAGAATCACGCCGATGGAGCTACAATTTAATTATAAATTAAGAATACTCTTATAACTGTACACTGCGTTTAGGATGTCGACGAGATATGATTTCTCTCATATTTCAACGAACTGGGGAAACATTGAACTTAGTTTGCCTGTTCGACGCTGTCCCGAACCACGTTAATCTATTCGCTATAATACACGTTTCGTATCCGTTCTGATGCAATACATTCAAAAATCGGAGGCCTATATTCTTGTTAATAATGCTAGATAGAACTGAAATTGTTTTACGGATAAACCGTTTGATTTGTTGCGCGAGATGCCCAGAATAGTTATATTTTCATTTTCCGCACCTAAGTATTTTTAATAACTAGCCGCTCAATGTCATGCTAAGGTTGCAGACTAAAAATAAATAAAATATACTTTAAAAAAAATGGACTCCTTTATTGAAGGTCGCTGACCTTACTTGGCTAATATTGTAAGACGAGACTTCACACATTCACGATGGCATAATTTATGGTAGTGTAAACGGTAAATTCAGTATACTCGGTAAACTATTTTCCTATTTTGTAGGCTTATATTGATTGCAACTGTAATCTCACGGAAGAGTATTTTGTGGTCTATGGACGTTTGAGAGAGTGACTTATTGCAACTGTTAATTTTTCGAAAACAAATTGTTATCGAATTTAGCTAAGTAAGACTAAACCGAATTTAGCCAAAGAAGACTAAAGGCTGCTCAACCTAAAGGAATCGATTCAATTGGTATGCGATTATGATAGCAGCAGAGATTTATAAAAAAAAAGGCGGAAATCTTGGCCGAATCCATTATATTGGTATGCATATCTGCCTCTAGTCCTCTTTTAATCTTTGGACCTAAATAAACTTTTTAAAATAGCTCGTTATTCGAATTGAAATTCTACATATTGAACGGTCTCATAAAGTAAAGTTCGCGTAAGGCCAGGCAGCGTTTCACAACGGTTACACCTTAAAAGCGCAGTTGGCTCATATTTGACAACGCAACCACCTACATTAAAAAACGAACGTAATCCCCTTTTCAACCTTTAACCCGAGCTCACCGGCAATCCGAACGCAAACCAACCAATCGGCATCAAAATATTGTTACGTCACTTTATTTGACATTGCCAATCAACATAAAGCGATCAGACCCACCTTTATTATAAAGCGATCATTTCGGACAGCGAATTTCAGAAATTTAAAACAGAACCCAACCGGTGGTTGATATTGTTGATCATCGCCGCCGAAGTCCAGCGAAGTGGTGTTTTTTTATTGGAGGTGGGAAGACCGACAATTTAGGTAAATCTCAACGAGGACATTTGATTAATTTATGAATGAAATCCGGTAATTTAGCCACTTTCGAACACTAGATTATATTTTAATTTAGCTTGTAGTATCTTTGGTAGTATTGTTTTCCATCTTTTAATTGAGTTCTCGAATTAAATCAAAGATTTTTATTTTTAATTAAAATGCTTAAACCGATTGTGTCGTGTTTCCATTTTATAAATGGCCGCAGTACACATCGCAAGATGCCAAACAAACCGGTTTAACGAAATATTAAGTCTGTAAAGTACTAATACTATTCGGGAGATTTGTTCTTTTTGTCTTAATTTCGGAGGTTTTAAATAACAATATTTTTTTTAATGTATGAACGAATGTTGTCTTTATAAGTAATACAAGTATCTACCACGCATGACTATAAGCAACGCTTTAAGTTCAGTACGTTAAGTGGACAATGTACAGTGATATTTTTTTTTTAATTTTGTCTTTGTTTCCATTGTTTAAATTCCCGTAGTAGTGCATATCGTAAGATTTCGAACTAGCCGTTTAGAATTTAAGTAAAGCTTTCGGACTGTGACTTGATAATTATTTAATTGATTTTTTCTTTTCGTTCCTTAATTTCTAAGGTTTTAAAAGGGACTCTGGGTCGTGTCTAAAGTTGTGAATCATTACGGCCTCTGAACAAATCGCACAAAAATGGAATTCACTAGACCGGGACCTAGCCACACCACACAGAGTGACGGGCTAACCGTAGACGATGTCCATCTCCACATAAAGCAGATTGCCGAATACATCTATATGTTCAACTACAATTTAACACCCAGGCAGATTGATTCAGTCTTTGTTATCTTCTTGTTAACGGTCTGTCAGGTGGCCTTTATCACACTGTGTATTGTGTATGCCCAGTCGTGGCTGCGGTTCAGACTCCTCAGTCGGGGGTGTAAACGGCCGCCCGGACCAGACTGGTGTTGGTCCTGGTGGGGTCATGTCAGTCTCCTCGACATCGACCAGTTCCACCTGAGCCTGCGTAATATGGGAAACAGTCACGGACGTATCTACGGGCTGCAATTGGGATCTAATTACACGGTCGTGCTATCCAACCCGGCACTAATTATTGAAGCGTTCAGTTTGCTAAACTTCTGCCAAAAGGCGCCTTTGCATATGACCAACCATGCGTTTCGCGGAAGCGGTGAGTTGTGATTTTGAGTAGCTGTACAATTTAGTTTATTTATCGCTGCACAAGCTTATTTCCTTCCCCCACGACCACTCAGGATAGTGCTTATTTTGAAAATATTAGTTGTAAAGCATCTTTTCTAAACTAATTCGTTTTTTTAACAGTTTATTTCACCTTCATTTCAGGGTTGATAAATGCATCCATGCCGGTCCGGTCCGGCCAGAGACCCACCGTAGAGACTTGTCTACGTAATCTTACAAACGGAGATCAGTTTGAAAATATATTGCATACTGCAATCGCGGCTGCATTTCAGGTAAAAGTCTTTTACCTACCCCTTTTTTTTAAGAGTATTGTTCTGATTAGGAATAAAAATTTAAATTAAAAAAAATATTGTTAAAATTCAGAATAATTTAAATATGATCTATCTTTGTATAATAAAAATACTCTATTCCGTCCAGGACATCAATGCGCAAGGAAAAGTTGCCTTTGATCCATACTCAATCATCGAAAACTTGGTGGGCAACATAATGTCTCGCACGATTCTGCACAAAGGCTTTGAAAATGGGGATCGGGATTTCAATCTCGTCATGAAAATGGATGTCTATGAGTTCATCGAATATTCTTTGTGAGTATTTTTTTAATGAACTGATGAATGAAGCTGGGGAAAGAGTATATTGGTCATCAAAATATTCGTTATGGCATCAATCGTCTGCAATGTCATTGTCGGCTTTAATTTAGTCGGCAATTTTATTTTATTACATTACATTTGTTAACTTTTAAAAATGTAATAAAATAAAATTGCTGACTAAATTAAAGCTGACATGACATTGCAGACGCTTGGTTAATTAACTTAAATGATGGGTAAAATGCTTGACTAATTACGCGATATAAGCATAACCCTAATCTTAACTGTTCCAAGGTAATTTTTAAAAAATATATTCCGCTAAAGTCGACAAATTCGGATGGACGAGTTTCTCTTTAAAAGCAGATGAAAATAATAAAAGATTTTTATATTTTTATAACTGAATATTTCTTTGAAGCAGTTAAACAATTGGATTAACCAAATCTAGAAAATACTTGGCTTCAATTTTTTGATGCGATCTGTGGATCTATAAATCTATAGATGTGGATCTTTTGTATTCTGATTAGACGTTTTGCGCAATTCAATTGCGCAAATGCGCATGTATTAATTTTAGTCTAACGTGCACCTTGGAAAAAATATTTCATTTTTGCTACGTTCGAAATTCGTTCGCTGTGTTGCAAAATTTTTAAAACTAAAAATACCTTCAATATCTTGTAGAGAAAAAAATATATTCTAAGTGCCGGGAAGTAACAGTGCAGTCTGGCTATTCCAGCTGCATCCCTCTTCCCTTCCCTTCCCTGCCCCTCGCACATCTCCATAGATATGAGGGTGTAGTAATCCTGTAGTGCACTAGGCGCTACGGTAATTTATTTAAAAAAAGTACGACTAATAACGTCAAAGAGTATTAAAAAGTAACATTTGAGAGTATAGAGTTTAATGGGGAAGTCTCTTCAAAAAAATTTTTTTTTAATTATTGTTTGTTATGTTTTAAAATGCATACAGTTTTTTTTGTTTTTTTTTAAAGAAAGTATTTCATATTTTAAAACATATTTGAAGTTTGAGATTTGAAGTTCGCGCCGAAAACGCTATTCGAGGGGGGCGACGCCATCTTGTTTCGTGTGACGTCATAGGTGCATTGGTTGGTGAGAGCTTGCAGTATGATAGCTATGGAGATGGAAGAAGATGTAAAAAGTGGTCGTTATAAGTGTTGTTTTGTGCCACTGTGTATTTTTACATCTATATCGACACCTGATAAGGTGTTTGTGTGTGTGCCACGAGATTCTTCAAGAAGAAAAGCTTGGCTGAAAGCTAAAAAGTCTAACCGTCGTGCCTTCCCCGTTCAAACTGCGCGCGCTTACGGCATGGCGCAGTGTGACCGGGGACGAAAGAAGGAACTCTGAGGGCGACGACATGGGATATAAGTAGCACATAATGTTGCAAATAATATGGTATAAATTGAATAATTTAGTAGAGAATTAT
>JAUJYS010005826.1:0-10767 GCA_033995665.1 Melogona broelemanni | reverse complement strand
CTGAAAATACGGTGTCGAGTGGGGCGCGTAGCGAAAGTCAGTCTCACCTGATTAGTCACTTCATGTTATGTTTTTTGGTTAGGTAAGTCAGTTTCGCTACGTACCCCACTCGACACCGTATTTTCAGGTCGCTCATGTCTTAGCCGCAAAACTATTTGCAAAAGCCCTAGCAGCGTTTCCGCCTGAATACCCGCCAAGGAAGGAGGGGGGGGGGGAACCTGACAATTTTACCTAACCCAGGCTTCTTCATACTGAAGAAAGCCACCACTGAAGAAAGGCGTGCGTCTCGCGGAATTATCTCGCAAGAAAAATTGCAGATGTCACGAGCGGGAATTGAACCCGCGATCACAGGTGTACTAGTAGCCCATCACCCTTTAACCACCACGCCGACTCTGCCGGTTAATTCGACGAATCCGACAACACGCACAACCTTCTGACAGGTTCTGGTAGTGACATTCTTCGTCGTCGAATGCAATAAATTGCCATCAAAAATAACAGTCTGCAAAATAACATTTCTCAGAATAAATAAAATGAGAGTTAAAAGCATGAATACACCCGCTTCCCTCGTTCCCACCACAACCATACAGAAAGGAAAACAGTTTTCACCAATGAGACAGCGCCACCTGGCGTCCGCTGCTGTTCAACACATCATGCACTGCAAACAGTAACACTCACAGTATCACCACTTAAATAAATTAACCGGTCACCCTTTTCAAGATCCAGGAAGCATTTACGAAGCCAAATTTCAAGATTAGTACAAATCCCACACATGGTTGAGGATGACAAGACAATCATCTTGACAGATTTTACATTAAGACGTCTAAGATTTTAAAAAGGATTGATCGGCTCATTCATAAGAAGATTCGCGTTCCTAACTCCAGTGGACGGCCGGTGGCAGCTGCTTTCTGGTAAGATTGTTTTCTTCACTGTGGCTATATTTGGTGGACGGGCGGGCACAGTCAACTTGCAATCGGAGATGTTGGTCTCTGGAATGAGAAGACGAACACGTCAGAAAGGCATATCGCGCTACAACATAAGTCGCTCAACTTAAAACTTGACGACCGGCAGATGGCGTCTCGGGGAAATAGGAAAAGCGCGCGCAGCGCTAAATTAAAAAAGAAAAGGGCGCGCACAGCGCCAATTCTGAATTAGAAAATAATTGTAAAACAACACAAAGAGAGAAGTAAAGAACGCGTCTAGCGCAAGAAATAAAAATTCACAAAATAACAAATCTTTGAGTTCTACTCAGAATTTTTCCTGATTTTTCAAACTTTTGGACGAATTTCCTTCAACTTTTTCTAATTTTCCTGGTGGGTTAAGGTCAGAGTCTCCTAACAAGCAAGGTGAATATATTCGAGCATTTACACTCGTCGAAAAGGTACCGTTTAACCCGTTGCTCGTTAAATTTCAAAATACAAAGTACATCATCGATAATGGACATCGAAAAACACTATGATCGATCCACCACAATCGATTCTTTGGTGAGCGGCCATAGAAGCTAACGAACGAATTCCAACTATAAAAAAACATTGACCAGGTGGCCAATTCATTTTCTCACGAGCCAGTGAAATCAATTCCTGCGATTCTGTCGGGAAGGGGAGGGGCGCCCTGCCAAAAGGTGAGGCCAAACAAGCGGCAGCAGAGGTGGTTTTAGTTTCAAGTGCTTCGCATGCGTGATCAAATAATAAAAAAAATCGAAAACGAAACACATCCTCTCTCTCTCTAGCTCCACTTTTCCCGGTAGGCGACAATAAAACCGCTCTCTTTATGAGTTCGACAGAAAACATGCGCGATGAACTTAATTATTGTCAGATCTTCAACGCACGGGCAGATAGATATGAATACGAATACCGCGTTCACACTCGGGACTTTATTATACATCGATACAGGGTTCGCAAAATAATAGTGATTAAACCGTTTTGCGCCCAACGGGCCATTACGATTACCAGGAAACAAAACGCCCCGAACAATTTAGTCCTATTCTTCTCCCCCTATATATTTCCCCGTATCGGACTTACTTTTTTTAATGACACTCTCGTGGCTTCGAGTACAGGAACGTAAATACCATATTAAAATTTGAGAGAATCAATTTAGTCATTGACGAGTGAATACTTTTTGCGCATTAAAGAAACGCGCCTTGCACAGTTGGCGCGGTCTCAATATCAATTTTGTCTGCCAGGATAACTATGCATTACTTTACACTTACATTAGATAGTTGCTCGTAAAAAATACATACATGTAGATTAAATAAACGAGAGTTTAACGCATACCCAAATCAACTCTCATATCCACAACATTTAGCGAGTTTACGTTTTCATTGTGCAACTAACTTCGTTTGACGCCTTCCAACATTGAACGGGCTTACGCTAGCCAATTTGTTCAAACTCTCAATTTACAAAGGTAATTTTCACTAAGGCAACACGAAAGCGCTACTACACGAGTAAAAAAATAAATAAAGTACAGTTTTGATTTCCACCTGAGCGAACGATCACAGTCGAAGCAGATGAAAATGACTGCCCACCCTGTACAATCACGTTAAACTTTGCCCTTATATGTACACGTTTCTATACGTAGAACCTCGGCACATAGACCCACTTGCGCTTTATAAGCGGCTTACGTAATAACGTAACGATCTGCCGGGGCTCCCGCTCAACCAAAATTGCATCTTGATAACAGCCAATAATCGTGAAGCGGTTACACGTATATATATATCTATCTATATGTACGTGTAACGTGTGTGTGTGTACAGTGTGTTCTCTCTTGATAATGACTACAATTGCACATCACGTCGTTTTTCCGAGAAACATTTCTCTCTCTCTCTCTCTCTTTCCCGCCCCGCGAATAAAAATAAGCGCTCGTCCCGCACTCCTCGCTAATTATAGGCGGACAATTTTTCGGAATTCATTGATACCGTTTTTATGGCGAAGTCGACGTTCGAGTCGATCCCTCCCCCCTCCCTTACTCCCTATACCCCCCTCATTCCGAGTTCATACCCCTACCCCCCCTTCTTTCCCGCTTTCGCCAATCAGCTACGGATGCAATTGGCGAGTGAGCATATCCTCGTAAGACCCCACTTTCACCAGACGTTCGCATGTAAATGTGGTTGCGTCCGTCTAGTCAGTTGTCAGTTGTCACCGTGATCAGTTGTCATCAGTATTTGCAGTATTGGGATTTTTTTTTCTTCATATATTGTGCCATCTCAAAACAAATTATTTCGTTATTGATTTTTGCCCGGCAAAGTCTGCTTCTTTTATTGATATTTGTCCAACAGACCGACAGTTATGGGCTCAAACCCACGAGTACTTCAAATCGAGTAAATAATTCAAGCGGGCAGAAATTCTAAATCAGCCGAACCAACTATATTTGTCGAAAATGATAATAAATTGTCTACAGAAATAAGCTATTTTTGGCGCACCGGAATCAAATAGCAGCGATAAAAAGATGCTCAAAACGATGCTTTAGTTGCTCCAAAATTTCATAAATGACGACGTTAGATAAGTGTGTTTTAGTCGAACAATTCGCAAAATCAATTCAATTTTGGGCATGTCATGCGTACGTATAGTTCCCCGGAAAAGGTAGTCGCGTTCGGAAACCAAGACGCCAAAGCAAAGGGTATTTTGGTTGTATTAATACCAAGACACTACAGGAACTGTGAGATGCGTCAAAGAATCGATCCAATCGGAGAGCACTTGTCCATGACGTCAACAGGAGGCGGAAACGACTCGATGGAACATAACAACAAGTGTACGACGTTTAGGACGTCTCGTCGTTTGACTAATGTTCTCCAGACTCAAGCCCCGACGGCGATCATCTTTTGGGCGCGCCCATTGCATTCGGATAAGTTGATCGCAATGGCTGTCGAGGTCTCAAGAGTTGGCCACGTAATGGAAGAGCTATATAGTTGCGGAAGCGCAGAAAATCGAAACTAGCTGACGAGCTATTTGGCGAACCGCTTACCGGGATGGGCGAAAGGTGGTGGTGGTGGTTGGTAGGGTGGTAGGGTGAGATCAACGAAATCTCGCGTGACGACAACGAAAATCAAATATCGATTCGCGATGGTCGAGCCAGTATAGGGTGACGGTGTACCCCCACCTATTAATTCCCCTGGGAGTATTGGAGCTAGTTTAGTGGGAGTAGGGTCTGTGGGTCTGTATGCTCGGTAGTAGGGAATTTTTAAGGTGCCATACGTGGAACTGGCGTAAGTGGTGGTGGTGGTGGTGGTGGTAGGGTGGCCATGTCCGATTGTGTCCCAATTGCGTTGCCGTGTCTCCTCTCCCCCAGCAGATGTGAGTCACCACTAATGACAATCTTGGCTTTGATTTCGATTTGAGTATACTGTGGTTTAACTCAAATAAAAATAAAAAAAATTTGCTTGTAATAACGCCTGGAAATATAAAAGTCCCCGTGGTAGTTAAACAACTGTTCATCGCGCATCACTTTTGGTCCTAATTGTTTTAGTATTTGATTGACAACACGAGTTTCGCTTCAAAAAATAATAAATAAATAAAAACTCCGAGTGGAAATAAAATCACTCGCTTCACCCGCCTATTTAACAAAAGTTAACTTTCCGTCACGACTTCCGCATATTTCCGCAATGCATCAAATCGCTAACAAAAAAATCAAATGAAATAAATCGCCAAAAACAATTTCCAAATATATAGCAAGAAAAACTATTTCTAGCCTCCCATTTCAATGAGTTAAGCGTACAGCGTACTATGGCAGACCTATTTTCCACGAATGTCCCGACGAATGCACATACACAGTCGGAACTTTATTATTGATTAATCGAGTGGATTATTTAGTTGGCGACGACTGTCTTCCGAACGAGAGACTCGCTTGTATCTATGGAAAAGTCATAGGCCGTCGTCGCAGATTGCCGATAAGGCACAGTCAGACACACACACACAATAGTAGAGATAGAAAGCACTCTATCTCTCTCCCTCTATATATAGTTGCCATGGTGAAATCAAGAGAAAATCACGCCCACCTCCACACCTCGTTCGTGGAAATGTTAAAATAAGCCTTTTGTTATTTGGAACATCACGAGCAAATAAGATCGACTCGTGCCGGGGAGGAAGGAGCAGGAGGAGGAAGAAGATAACAATCGAGCAGATTTCGATTGAAGCGATATAACTACGCCGTTGCCAAAAAACATATCGATTAGATTATTATGTAAAATGAAAAAGTTGGCTCAGGGTGACCAATTTTATAGATTTCGGGAATAAGCGCGACAACGTCGGGCGATAAAAATTCCAATGTGTCATCATTGGCTATTCGTCATACGTGTTTTAAAGAATCTATGTTATTTCGCATGTCGTTTCTAATTTCATAGAAAATTTCATTTCATGAATAAGATTCATTCTATTTCGAGTGGCTAGAAGTGCCCTAGAAGTGCTCTGTGACGTGGCGGTTAGCATGTTCGCCTTCTATCACCGTGATCGCGGGTTCAATTCCCAACCGAGACTTCCAAAAATTTTCTAGCGAAAAAAATCGTACCATCCCTCGGAATAAAGGCATAAAACCCGTGACTGTACATCACACACCCGTGTCTGCACGCTAATGATCACCTAGATCAGAAGTCAAAATTGATCAAGTCGTCCCACTGGGACGATTTGAGCCTAAAGCGTTGGAAGCGTTGGCTGAAGAACAGTACAAAAAATGTGGAGTTACTACACGCAACTGCAATTCCATTCCGAAAATATCATGAGCTGCCACTGAATTAAAAAAAAAAAAAAAAAAAAGAATTTCTGACGAATAGCGAATATGTGTGCAGCATTCAAACGGCGCATTGTCTAGCACACATCTATCGTCAAGCAAAATCAATACTTCAATTTATTCCCGTCTACTTTTCAACCGCTCGGTTCCATACTCAAAAATAGATCGTGTATGATTGCGGATAAATATGGTTATTTTCTCCTAGCGCGACAGCCGTCGTTTGAATAGGATATTAAAATGCATTATGCAGCGGAATTAAAAGCTTGCATTAAAATCCTACCATCTATTCGTTCATTTTTTTTAATTCCACGGAATAATTAATTTTATTCTCATTTAAAAAAAGGTCAGACGTGTTCCACAAATATGCAGTTAAAAGATTAATTAAAATTGAGCCCGTTAGACAAACGGGAAAAATTGCAATAGAAATATATAAAGAAAATAATTAAATTCGTGGTATGGTGATTAGAGTGTCACTACTCAATGACAGAAACACATGGAGTGGAAATGTAAGACTACAGGGAAGAGGCAAAATATTTTGAGATACGCAACTTTTCGCTAATATTGCACGATATTTAGATAAGTCGACCAAATGCAGGGTTCTACGCATTCCGATCAGTCATATTTAATTACGCCATAGAAAGCCTCTACGGCCGTCTGATAGTACAATGTGGTCAAAAACTAATATTAATAAAAAAAAATAGAAATAAACAAAAATATTTGTCAATTACCTTGCACTGGCGGTTACCGTTGGTCGAAGGCTGCGGTAGGCGGTAGAGGTACGTCGGCGACCACTAATCCGGCGTGGTCGCCGGGACTGTCAGTGCTGGATGGCCGGTGAGTGGCGTCAAATGGTGGCAACGCGGGTGGCACAGGGTATTGTTGGTGCTGGTTGACCGGCGGGGGGAACCAGTACGGCGGCATCCCCGGGTGGGGCGGCGGCGGTTGTCCCGGGTGGAACGGAGGTGGCACGGACCACATGGGAACAAAGGGTGGTGAAGTCTGCGTTGGTGGTGGTGGTGGTTGTGCTGATGCCGCGGCGGGAGCAGAAACGGCAGCTGGAGCCGGACGGCTGATCAGGTCGGCCTGCTCTTTGAAGAACAGGTGCATGAGCTCGACCCGATCGTCGCCGGCGTGATACGACTGAGGCGGGGCGAAAGCCGTCGGTCGTTTCTCACGTTCAGCTTCCACCCAATCCTTCTGAGACGCTGGACACAAAATATGGAAAAGCAAGACCGTAAAAATTAAATCCAGGGGAGTGAATTAATTTTCAGTTAAACGAGGTGAGACGTAAAAATAAAAATAAATATGAATAAAAAGCAACCAAAAATGAATAAATAACTAACTATAAATAAACAAAAAGAAATATAAATTTAAATTATTGTAAAGGAATAAAAATAAATAAATTTAAATTATTGTAAAGGAATAAAAATAAATAAATTTAAATAATAACAGTAAATTTAAATAAATTAAAAAAAAAATTTATCAATGTAGATCTAGTTTGCAACATAAAACATTTTTGTATCGTCAGATGAACCCAAGCTTTCAAAAAAGAAATCGGCATTCCAACCTTTTTTGAACGGTTGCGTAATCCGCGACACGCCGATCTTTCCTCGATCCCACGGTCTCACGGGAACCGGTGGGTTCGATATCTTCTTGTCGTCCGCGGGAACGACTTCTTCGGGTTTCTCGGTTTCGGCAGGCACAGTAATGTCATCGTCGCTCTCGCCTACCGACGAAATAAAATCAGGAATTATTTTTATAAACATAAAATAACAGCATGGAATCGAAAACTTTTTTAAAATATACTTTTGATAAATACTGGGAGGTCATAACAGGGAATTACTCATACCGTTGGAATCTGAGGAGGAGACAGCGCCGCTTTTTAGCTTCTTTCGCTGCTTAACTTTGGCTAAGCGAGCGGCCAGCATTAACTTGCGCTTCTCTTTCATTTTTTCGTTCCGAACTCTCTGGTCCCTGGTCTGAAAAAATAGGAAAAAAATAAAAATTGTTTAATGAATGGACACAAATCTTTTTGAAGACAATGACAATGAAGACAAATATTTTTGACTGAAGAAGATGGGGATGGGTGTATCCAATGGATACACCATCAACTCTGTTTGTATACAAATATTTTTAATTGTTGGTCCATAAACATAATAGAGATAATTGGAGACTTAATTAGCATGTATCGAATGGTTCGGCATATACACGTTGTCACGCCTAAAACTTGCGGCAGTCATACACAGCCAACCTCTTTTTTTTTTTCTTTTTTTTATGTTTGACAAATTCCGATATTATTTTTGCCATCTCCATTGATGAGTGGGCCGGAAACAGCTTACGTAAACTACGTAAACAAGAAACGGTTTATTCAAAGTATATTTATAATTCATTTTACGGCAGAAACACGCTATCTCTAATTTACCTGATCTCGAAGCGCATTTAGGGTAACCATTTGTTCCTTTCGTTCAGTCTCGCTTTGAGAGAACGCGAAGTAACCGGTGCCATGAGATCGAATTTCTGTAATCGATACAACAAAAGATAAATAAAATCAGATTCATTATGACGAAACATCATTTGCAACTGACACAATAAATGTTTGAGTGTTAAATGGTTTCGATTGGCTTACCACTGAACTGAACGTTCTGATAGTGCACCGGTCCGATGGGGGCATCAGAAACCGCCGGTTCCGTGTCGTGCTTCGTAGTCTCGAAAGACGGAAACGACATGTTCGCGTATTGGCCGTCCTCGCTAGGTGGCGCGTTAACGTTTGCACTATTTGTTGGTGGGCTAGTAAAAACAAAAAGGGGTCGAAATTAACAGTATGTATCAACTTTTAATCGTGATCGTCAAAACAACAAATTTCAACAAGTATTTGTTTATTATTTTGATACAGCGAAGAGCAAAGTATGTCTGCATTTATGACACTTGTGTCATTTATGGCTTTGTATAAAATGGCTCAGTGGGTATGGTTACATACTACTTAGCGGGTGGTTCCGGGTTCGATTCCCGGCGCAGGCTTTCGTTTATTCGATCCTGTGGTAGTGGCGTCACCCCTGAGCTTCCATTTGGGAGTCCAGAGCTTAGGGGTGGATCCTACAGCCTGGCTATTCCAGCTGCCGTTTCCCATCCCTTCACTTCCCTGCCCCTCGCACATCTCCATAGAGACACAAGGGTGCAGTAATCCTGTAGCGCACTATTTACTACAGTGATTTAAAAAAAAATTGCAGAAATATTAAATTCCATTGTGCTTATTGACACATTTTTTAAGAAAACAAATTGGAAGCAATTTATTAATAGGTTTAACTTACACGGAAGGCCTACTCTTTTGTAAATCCAAATCCATCTCCACCATCTTCGGCAGATCTTGACGCAAACATTTCCGAGATCTACCCAAGGAATCCATGTAGTCGACCCTAATTTCAAGAACAAAAACGTCAGGTTACGGTTAAAGGTAAAAAATAATTATTACGGCGTGGATGCTACACGACAACAAACTACAAACTACAAAAACATATTACCAGTCGTCCGAGGTTTGGTCACTAGCATCGGTTTCCCCTTGCCAAGTTCTGGTAACGGTGGCCGATTTCTTTTCAGACCACTTGTTCAACGCCTTTCGCTGGAAGTCCACCATGTAGGTGTCGTCCTCTTCCTCGTCTGGAAATTGAATTGAAAGAGCGCAGAGTATTAACGCTGCTAACGAACTGATGGCAAGCATACTGCTCAAATATTGTAACGCCTCAATATTGATTCAAAACGTTCGCTGATATATGTACAGGTATGTACCTGCATCGATGGGCTCGCGCGATAATTTGTCATACAATCTTGATTTTTCTTCGAGCTTCTGTCTGCAAATTTCAAAAATGCATAAAAAATTATGGAATTTTACTGCAGTGAATGAAAATTTATAATTTGTTCAAAATGCAAGATCAACTTTACAGAATAGCTTCATCGCTTAAAATTAATCTGCCAATGACTTTTTTATGAAGTCAGGCGACAAATTGAAGTTTTAAAAATGTACAGCACCTTGATCTGGAAAGGGCATCTCTCTCTTCGTCATCAATTATTCGGCTCTCGTTGTCTTTGGCGAGTCGCAGTTTCAATCCTGGATTGGATTTTCCCAAGTTGTCAACCTAATACACATTGCATTTTTCAAAATTATTTTATTCGACAAACCGCCGTTCAAGTCAGTGCTATTTTTTATGACCTTTAGTTCGTCGAATTCGTAACAGCAATCACGGCGATCAGAACAAAAATTCATTCGGTTACATTTATCGGCAGAAGTCGCAAGTCTTACCTCTGGTCGGATGTTCTTCCCAAGTTTCAAACTAGTTCCACTTGTGTTGGCATTGCGTTGCTTAAGTTGGTCCTGCTTCGACGCTTCACGTTTTCTGAAGAGCTCGGCTTTCAAATCGACGATCTAAATAAAAATTTCATCAAATTAATTAAATTATTTTATTGTCTCCGGTATTAATAAATAACTCAATCAGTGTGGAAAAATTAGAGAGAGGGCGGGGCAGGTTGGCCATATTAGATTTAGATTTATATGAGGTAATCGCCGCGCCGTAGCATTCTGGCGATATGTTTGAAAAATATGAAGCTGATTGTTTATGGGGAGGAGAAGCCGTTGAATAGCTTGTGGTTGAAATGGCGGGAATTATTGGTGGCGGTCGCAGGGGGGCCGGGTGCATTTTCGGTATTGGCCGTCGGTTCTTGGCGTTTTGGCGGGATTTGAAACAGGGAAATTTAGATTTAGATGAAAATCATTTTTGATCGGGGCATACTACTAAATAAGTCACCCAGACACAAAAATTAGATGATGCCTAGTCTTTGTAGTCATGTCACTGTCACACAAGAGTGGAAGAGTGGAGAGTGGAGCGTATGGAAAGTTCGGCTGAATTACACTTTACGCGAACATTTTCTCTGACGAGCGAGCGGAAAATAAGGTCTACCGCTTTTCGCGACAACAGGCGGGACTGACTTGCCTAAAAAAAATATAACATGAAGTGACAAATCACGTGAGTGCGGCTGTCAGTCTCACGTGATTTGTCACTT
>JAUJYS010005825.1:0-10767 GCA_033995665.1 Melogona broelemanni | reverse complement strand
ACACGAGGGAGCAGTAGTCCTGTGGTGCACTAGGCGTTACGGTGACTTTAAAAAAAAAAAAATTAGAAATAGTGGCCCATTTGTGAATCGAACCCATGACCTTCGGGCTCCGCGTTATTAGCACGGAGTTCTAAAAACTAAGCTAACAGGCATCACGTAGTTTAGGGTTGTAATTTTTTTTTAATTTTGGCAGACAAGTAAAGAAAAAAAAAATTAAAAATGATGCGTAAAATTTAAATATCAGCGTCCATATATGGTGATCGAAACCATGACCTCCGCGTTATTTGCACGGCGCTATACCAATTAAGCTAACAGCCCTCACATAGTTTGTGACTGTAATTTTTTTTTTTTTTTGCAAACAAGCAAAAAAAAAAAAAAATTAAGAAAAATGATGCGTAAAATTAAAAAAACATGGCCCATATGGGGATCGAACCCATGACCTCCGCGTTATTAGCACGGCGCTCTACCAACTAAGCTAACAGGCCACATGTTAAAAGTAGACCTCACAGAAATTGATTGTGAAAATGAAATTAGCCAAGGACGTTCATAGACCGACTGACTACTCATGTTTATGTCCAATATAGGCTACATAGCCGTGTAGCACTTATACGCAAAAGTAGTGAATGATTTTATCAGCTAATCATTTAAAAGGATAACAAAAAAAAATTGCGATACAAGATAACAAACACATTGTTTTGAAATTGTCTTCATAAACGAGTATTCCAAAGAATGAGTTAAGAGGAAAGGCGCTTTCAAATACAACTTTGTTTCATTTTCCCTTATTTTTCAAAGTTTAAATTTGCATTGTGGATTTTTACATTACCCGAGCTAGATTCGCATACGACCCGGCAGGTGGCGCCACTAATATCCAGCAAGTGGGGTGGGGGGAACCGAGCGCCAGTGCGATCAAGTGCAGACTGACACCAAATAAAAATATACACGGAATTTTTTCGTCTTGGTTTGAGTATGTCTAGACGCTCGACTTTAGGACAAATACATATATTCTCCCGCTCTGTCTGACCACCTGTTGATCGCATCGGGATCCGCGCTGTTAAAAAAACAGAATGAAAGGCTCTCAGGCTCTTAAGTTCTTAAGCTCTCCTGACGCCCTCAATGACCTGCCCAGTGACCTCAACGTCGGACAGTATTTAAAAAGACGAACAGAATCCGCAAAGGCCACAATTGTCCCAAAACCATCCCAGATGGCTGACAGAGCCGCGGACTAGTTTAATGGTAACTAATTTTACGTGTACCATTCCGTGGCGACAACTAACCTTGGGAGACTAATCTTGGGAGAGCCTTACGTTTCGCGAAGCTTAGCTCAAAAAGTAATCAATTTATCGAAAAAAAAAAATTTCAGATAAACTTTTACACCGTTTCCATTCTTTTTCGTCGTCTTTTCCTCATACTTTTGTGCCAAACAGGAGCTGAAAGAATACTTTTTCACTTAATGCATATTGTCCATAGCAAGCCGTGCTAATTTTTGACGTAAAAAAATCGGGGGTGACTATTACGCGATATATAGCTCAAAAACTAATAAATTTATTGAAAAAATTATTTTTAGATAAATTTTAACACGATTTCCATTGTTTTTCGTCGTCTTAGCCTCATACTTATGTGCCAAACAGGAGCTGAATGAATAATTTTTATCCAAATGCATATTGTCAGTAGCAACCCGTGTTAATTTTTGACGTAAAAAAAATCGGGGGTTAGTATTACGCTATCTATGGCTCAAAAAGTAATCAATTTATCGAAAAAATTATTTTAGATAAGTCGAAAAACAAGGTTTCAATTGTTTTTCGTCGTCTTGGTCTCATACTTCTGTGCCAAACATGAGCTGAAAGAATAATTTTTCCCCAAATGCTTATTTCCCATAGACACCCGTGTTATTTCCGGAAGAAACACATTTCGCGCCCCAGTTTGAATCTTTACGACTCTTGCGCCCCTAGCGGAATCTGCTGACAACGTTTTTTCGATCACTGCAGGAAATCATTTTGAACGTTTCCCGCTCTATAGTACACAGTATCGCGGATAGATGGCGCAAGCATCCATGGAGTAGTCTGAGGAGGGGGTGGACATCAAAATTTGGACAAATTTGATTTGATATGGGCTGATCCTAAATTCATTTTCGTCAAAGAAAATCCAGGAAACTCTGGTTTTTGAATTGAAGCGTTGTTTCACATATAAAATTTCACCAAACGTTTTTGAATGTGCGAAGTAAAGATTCCAATTATTTTTACAATTGGCCTGGGGTTACTTGAACGGCCAATAGATGACGATACTGTCTCTACAAGGCTATCACTTAGGATTTCCAACGACAATAACGATTCGACTAAAATGGCCGCCATTAGGAAGACATTTTCCTTGATGTTAATAATAATCTATCCAGTTTTAATCTCTACATTGTTTCAAGAAAGAGAAGGGACATGAAATTTAATTTTATTACTCTTTTCGGAAACCGTATAGTGCAAATACTCGTAAATCATGTACGTTATCCAGAGACTTAATCGCCGCCATTTTCAAATTACTAAACGCAAGACAGGTACTTTTGTCACACAGGATGGGTTGATCAGGATTGCAATTTCTTTGCGTAAATGATGATCTGCGCTTCGCTGGGGTGTAAGTGTTAGAAACGGGCAAATTGTAATCGAATACCAGACGCGCCCCGCGTGACTCCGGACCGCGATGCTGTGACCAGAATCTGGCAAACGATAGGCGACGTTGGCATTGACGACTGTGTGTTTGGCGACTGAAAAAGGTATCATCGTAAAAATAACGAAAACAGGTTTTGCCCAAGACTCCCGTGACGTGATCAGGAATATAATTAACAGAAAGGTAAGAGCAAATAAATTTCGCAATCTCTGTCCCTTCAACCGAGCCGTGAGCGAGAGCGCAAAGAGTGAAAGAGAGAAGTTGTGCATGAATCGCTGCGTCTCTCAGTTCGTGCGGCGCCAGTGTGGATAGTTACACCCTACCCCTTTTCGAAATATAACCCCCGTATCTCACCGAATTCGTCATTAACCGAAATGGATAGGATACTCCCTCCCGTGCATGCATACGAGAAGATTTTCGTGGGAAAATCGAGAGTGGACGATTTTGAACCCTACGAACAGGATTTTATTCGAACTATCAGGTAGGCCTCAGTCTGAAATTGACAATTGATTGTAGAATCCAATATGGGAATTTTCCCCTATCTTTTCTGGATGTTGGTAGTGGTGCGGGGGGATCAGGCTCGTATCTAGGTCAAACTGGATTCTCCTTTTCAAGAAGATCTGAAGTAAAGGGGATGGATCAGGTATCAGGAATTCAATGAAACCGCTTTGACCCCGCCCTGTTATGCATGTAAGCTTAGCGTTAGGACGGACGGATACAGTAATGGCTCGTCGTGCGCCGTTCCTCTGTGACTTTACCGCTGTCTATGGTGTCACAGCGCCGTTTATCGATATTGCCAAATTGACTCGAATTCAAGCTAGTCTCTGCAATTCTATTCAATTCTAGAAAATACCCCCTAGCCTGCCCTGGGTTCATCGTTGTTTATCTCTTGTTTATACATGACGACATTTTATTTCTGTATTTTGATCTGCTTCACGGGTGATGTTAAAGCCCATGCTTGTGGTCATTCGTGGTAGATTAGTGTATAAATTTCCTGTCTATTGAAATCTATTTACCAACAGAGCAGCCTATGTTATTTTAAAGTCCCTACCTTAAATATATTTTTTAACGTTTTTAAACGAACACCTTTTCCCCCCGATTAGCTGGTTCGAAAGTGAACTCGTTCCTGTTGTTGAACTTTGAACCCTTTCTTGCGTACCACCGATGGTGCGATTTTTCCCCACCATATATTATTTTTTTGGGAGTTCATGTTGTAGAATCCTGTCATCTGGCTAATCTCAATGTAGTGGGGTTAAGTTCCGTCGAAACACTCGAAAACCAGTACTCGATCAAATGGTGCGAAGGCTCAAAATTTATTTTGATTTATTATATACATGTAAAGAAACGATGTACTGTACTGATCGTATAGGTCGTCAACCGAAAAGCGCCATCTAGTAACGGGGAAAATATTATGATTCGTGAACTCAAAAGACGTTACGTCGACGAGATAGAACGTTGTTTCTGGTTTGGTCTTGCTGATTGTTTGAAAGCTGTTTATGCGTTTTATTATTTTCATCTTTTTCTCCTCGTAATTGTTGTGAACTGATAATTTTGCTGGATTCATGCCCTACCTAACCGTCCTAACGTGTACTTTCATTCTGAAGAAAGGCGTGGGTGTTCTCCGAAACAATCTGGAGGTCTCGTTCTGGAATTGAACCCGCGTCTCGGGCATATAAGGTGGGCACGCTAACCACGTGATCCCCGGATCATCCTCGAAATAACTTAGTTGGCGTTTAATTGATTCAAGCATTAAATGGCAAAGGCCGCGCGCTTTCCCAATAAACCAGCGTCACGGCGCTGTTCTATAAAACGAAATCCTCCCGAGATTCGTCGCCTCTCATTTCTGTTTGCGGACTGCCATACTTGTTCATGTGCCCTGTTTGTTCAGTTTAATTGGTTGGTTATTCAGTCCTGGGACTGATTTTAACAGCAGCATGTCGTCTCCGGACCCCGACCATCGATCCCCCGACACCCTGCGTTTTTCTTGGCATAATACAGAGGTGGTTTGCCGTTGTACGATAAGAACGAGTCATGTTTGACATTTGAGTACCCAGGTGAACAGAATAAACTAGGATGGCTCAGTGAGTATTACTACAACAGACTGCTGAGTGGGCGGTCCCGGGTTCGATTCCTGGCGCAGTCTCTCGTTTAATCGTTATCTTGGGGTACTGGTGAAAATGTGCCCTTCACATATTGCCTCAGCAACGCGAAGGGTACATAATCTCCTGCAGTCATATTGACTCAGTGAGGGGAATTTACCCACTAAAAAACCTAGACCCGTGATCGTGGGTTCAATTCCCGACAGAGACTAACGGAGAGAACGTTCGATTTTCACATGAGATCTTAGGAGGACCGAGGTACGTGTGTACCTGCGGGTCACGTGGTAATTGTCTGGCGCCGGGCCAATCGCCTCATTGTTAAACATTGATTAGAGCAAAAACGCTTTGGGCTTTGTCGGGGGAGGGCTAAACGGAACGACCGATCCCAGACGAGAAGATCGTTCCCGTTTAAACACAGGTTCAACGCGTCGTGTAAATTAAACCAACATGCGTTACTTTGGTTGCGGCCTCACGAATTTTTTGAAAGGAATTTGAACTGGGGTGCGTTCTGCATTCGATTATGTCGCTATTTGATGTTGTCCAGTTCCAGCGAAGATAACGTTTGTTTTTCAACCATTCATCGAAATAAATAACTGAGGTTTTAAAGTTTGTTGAGGTTTGTGGCTATGATAGTCTCTGCACGTTTTGGTGGTTTTTTGGTGGGTTCCCGGAGATTCCCGGTTCGGGCTCTCGTTTATTCGTAGATGTTCAATCTTTTACAGAGATGCTGAATCTCCTGTTGTGTTGATCACTTCAGCAATTGTAAAAAAAAAAAAAAAATCAGTGGCAATTCTGACCGTTGTGGTCACAGGAAAAATGTTTGGCCATCTTACATGTTTCTCTAGAAAGTCAAGGAAATTTTTTGATTTCGATCAGGATAATAATTTGTAATAACCAATGTTTATTTTTCAATAAAATTCCAACAGTATTTTTGGAAATTGTTTGCTGGATAGTAAAGAATTAGTAAACATTTCCAGTTTTATTTTCCCGTATTTTTTCTGAGTTTGTTTCGAAATTGTCTACGCAATTTCATAATATCGACTGACAAATTGCCGCATTGTCGATTGATACAACGTTCCCAATTTTCTTACGGTCGTTCCGAATAATATATTGGCCAGCACTCGAGTGGCCTATATATCGTCGAGGGAGACCACAAAAAAAAAAAAAAAGCGACGAGGAAAAATGTCTCGCAACCCTCACCCTCCTTCTCGTATTAAAACAGTTTCGCTGGTCTAATCCGGCGTTTACCAGTTCGGACCACCCGGTTTAGGTTGTCGCCATTGTATAAGGGGGCAACGACGCAGCATGTGTTAGATTGAAACTCATTATCAGGCCATGTTGTAAGCTGAGCCAAATTTAAACCCGAAGTGAGTGTTTACCGCCCACATCGTTACTTGATACAGATCTAATGGACTTTTGCACATTTAAACTCTTGAAAATTACCCTTAACCAAATGTATCTCCATATTTTGAATGTGTTCTGGAAAGTTATTTTTGGGTAGTGAACTAAGTTAAACCCTGTCATTTTAAAGCACATTCTTATTACGTGAAAAGTGCGATGCCATGCGATAGTTCGAAGATGTGTCTTTCACATCGAGTATCAGCGATGGTGTCGTAAAAGTTTTATATGAGCTGGAACATTCGACAAATCGTTACCATAAATGTAACTCAGCCTGTAGTTCGAGGTTCCTTTTGAAAAGAAATTTGTAACTGTAAGGTTCGTTTCAATTTCGGAAGGAACGGGAACTGGAATGGGTTCCTTTTCAAAAGGAACGGACCCAACACTCAACGTAACTTGTCTTTGGTAGGGACATTGACGGTAGACCGACGTTTTGTCTCGTGCAACTTAGATTTGCGTCTCTGGCATATTATTACGTCGTCTAATTTGCGATTGCATTGTGGTTAGAAAATGCGAAAGGGGGAAAAACGGTTTGGAGAAAGAAAGCGGTTCGTGTGTGACCGGTCGGAACAATTGTGTTTTTGTACTGTCCCGGACAGTTGAACATGGAGTAAAAAGCAACTTGTTCAATTGCGATCCTCACGCAACCTGGCGAAGCTGTTATCTTCCGCCAGACAATAGTCGGGGGCATTTACCTTCCACCCCCATCCATATGCTCCCACGGGATAATGGTTTCTCTCATCTAAATGTTTTTTGAATATCGCAACATTGTAATTGCAGGATTCAATTTTTAACTGCCTTTTATTTGACTTGACATGATCCTTGATTGTCTCAGGCTGTTTGTTTCACCTTCGTTGATGACCTTTTTAGCCAACTTACACACGTTTTAAAGAACTAAAATGTTGTACGCAGCTCAGTCTCATTGAACATTTTAATCTGTCAAATTTTGACGGATCCTCCAATGACCTTTCCATAATTCCTTACAGAAGGATATTTCATTCGAAACAATTGTTAAATTAAATTAAATTTAACGATTTTAGTGATGTTACAGTGCAAATAAATTTATTAAATAATACCATAAACCGTAGTAAAATATGTAAAGGTTGCAGCGCCTCAAAAATAAAATGTATGATATAATTATACATTTTATCATAATGTATGGAATGAAAATATCGATGTAGAATTAAAAGGTTGTATCGGAAAAGCGAAGTTTTTTTTACTCTTTGCTTGTTTTTAAAAATTAATTTCTCGTTTTTAGTAGAGTGCTGTATTTGTCAGCGAAATTAAGGCTCGTCGCTTGCGAGCAGAGGAGCTTTGCGTAACGAATTTTCACCATATTTTCCAGACTCGCCACGGTTAAGCAACCACCATCCCATGACGCTTGGCTGGTCGGACCCTATTTCACATGACGGCACAATATTCTGGGAATTGCGCGTGTTTTGGGTGGGCGATGGTGGAGGGGGTGGGGGAGGAGGGGCGAGTCCGGATCGATACAGGCGGAAATCATAATCGCGCGTCGGTGTGTGGACACGTGCGCTCAACGACGAACGAACGCCGGCCCCTTTCCGAAATTAATGCCGCTGATCGCGTCCCGTTAGCCGGGGATCGCGTGTGTTGTGATGGTGGTGGTGGTGGTGGTGCGGGCCCCTACGCACGCCACGATTGATTTCCTGGTCTTGATGCTCTGTGGGGGGTACTGGCGAACGCGCATAGAGTTGTTATGCCGGTGGCACAGGGTTCAATTCCCGACGGGGGCCGACGAAATTGTTCAGTCGTAGAGTCGGATTTATATTCTGAGGAACTTTTGCCTTCGTTCCTTTCCCTAGGAAGGAACGTTTGGTAATTAAAATAATAATAATACTTTAAAAAATTAATATTACTAATTGATTAATATTTCACCTAATGATCATTGAAATATATATTTTTTTTTAATGATTTCGTTCACATTCAAAGCTCACGGGATAAAAATCCCAGTTAATAATGGAATATTATATATTTTCATCAGTTCAGAAAGTGATTTTTTCGTTTTTTTAAATTTAGTTTTTAATTGAAGAAAAAAAAGGAGTTCCAGGTTCGTTTAAAAAGGAAATAGGAACGATTAGCTTCCTTTTTATTTTCTGTCAAAACTCGAACTGGTACTGGTTCCTTTTTTCTCAGGAGGAACTGGAACGTTTTCCTTGAGGGTTGTGAGGTAGTGTATACAGGTATTCGAAACTCGAACTGGTACTGGTTCCTTTTTTCTCAGGAGGAACTGGAACGTTTTCCTTGAGGGTTGTGAGGTAGTGTCTACAGGTATTCGTCGTCATCATGAACCAATACTGCAGTATTAGATGGTAGAATTTCAACCTAGGCTTTATTACCGCGTCATAATGAGTTTCAATTTTGTCAAACACCGGCAATAGCGCTAGGAGGAAATAAAGATTGATAAGCAAATCATACTTGAATTTATGGAAGCAAAGAAACGAGACGCCTTCGCTTCCAGCAGTTTAGAGTGCATGAGTGTTGGCCAAAACCCGGACTTCAAAAATCGTATAACAATTACATCTTATTTTTGTGCACACACGTTGCTAGCACCATTCGACTTTTTAATAGAAACGAGGTAGCTCGAAAGCGAAAAATACCTTCGATTTGGTTTATTTTCGAACGACAACGTGAATATCTTTATAAAAATCCCGTGGCAGTTGCCACATACGGTGACTCATTACGCCGTGAATTGTTTCAATAATTTAGAACATGTTCTAGGAGCGCGTTTGATCCGTACATCAAGAACCAGCGCGTCATAGCAACGAAACAAAACAAACAAAAAAAAAAAGAACAGCATCCGCTACAAACGAGAAAGCTGCGATCCATGAAAAAACAACGGAAGACACGCGAGTTTCCAGGAATTTGTCGGCGCCTTCGATTCCACCACAAAAAGAAAAGCCTCGTTTATATATATATGGTTCGCGCTGCAGGTATACTCTACATGCATACGCGTATATATTGTTGGAGTTGTCTCTCGCGCAGTTTCTTATTTGTGCACTTTGCATGTAATATAAAAGCGTGAAATAAGACAACGGCTTGGAGAGCGAAGGACACTTGAGCGAAAGCGCAATATATTTATACATGTATTGCTTCTAGGCTGAACGTCAAATTTGATCGGTTGCTACGAAGTAGATATGGCAAAAAAAAAATCGAGAAAGAAAACGCTGAAAGACGAGGGCAAAGAAAAAAAAATGGGGAAACTGTTTTCGGGGTCCGCATTTAGGTTGTTTCCTTAGAATTTAGCTTGCATGCGTTCGAAACTACGGTAGACGTATTCGTATAGAACCAGTTCATGATTAGTCTGGCATGGATGTGGCGCAAACACATACTGAATGAGATATGAGAATTTCTCGAAGCGGCCAGGCTGACATATATTGGCCACGAGTGCTGCTTTCATATGGCCGTTGGGGATTCCATACAAATCGTTCATGATGTTTGGCCAACGATTTTGAATGGGTAGATGCCAAAATAGCGTTCGCATATTAACGATTAAATAGGATGGTAACGCATTTCCCAGTCGATAATATTCTACATTGTGCATGTTTGTAATAATGGTATCTCATCTAGAGGGATTTCTTTATTGTCAATAATTCATAGTTGCAGTAGTTTTATGAATACACTTATTTTTTATATACCGGTACCTATTCCTGTTCGCTAAGTTCGAACGTGATGTTTGCAGTGCGAAGGAAATCTCTATTCCACCGTTTCGGAATCATCCTTACGATTAAATATATATATATATATATATATATATTTGTTTTGTTTTTACCTTCCGCTGGCTTTTATTTTTTGTAACTTAACAATATATTTTGAATGCGTTGCGCTGATGCCCTGGTGCGAAACATTATATTGTCTACGCTCGTATGAATAAGACAGTCGATCGCGAAAAAGTTTTTTTCATCTAATTTTGTTTCTGAATACAAAAAAAAAGAAGAAGCAGCGACAGGCGATCGATTTGTATTTCAAAGAGGTAAAAGGAATCGTGGATCTTACCTCTTTCCCAGGAAATGGCGTCTATAGGATATCCGGTTACAGGACATTTTATTGTTATGCCGGCTCCGGCGATTACCGTAGCGTTGGCTATTGGACGGATGTAGGGTGGACCTAAGGAGAGGAGAAAAAGACATTGTAAATTTAGGATCTACTCATCGAGTTGAAATGAAAATCTTCAACGATTTACAACGAAGTCTGCATGCGATAATAAAATACAACCGGCTGCGATGTAGTGATCTGAATTCGATTCCTTTATATTATTCCTTAGTACTGGTGAAAATGTGCCCCACGAGGAGTACACAATCTTTAGTAACAATATTTACTACTTTGATTGAATAAAAAACGGTCAACGTAGCTCAGTGGTAGAGCGTCCACAAGGTATGTAAAAGTTACGGCTAAAGCCCGGTTTGTTCTCTGGACTCGGTAAAGCCTGTATTTCACTACGCTACTAGTCGCCGCGACTGCACGCGCAGCGCGCAAATCGCAGCATCAGACATGGTTACTCACCACGACGTCATCGCTCGTCGCTCGTCGCGCGAGTCGAATTGAACATGTTCAATTCTACTCGCCAGCAGCCAGCGACTACTGACGAAAACAAAAA